>JAVCKV010254815.1:0-45624 GCA_032274145.1 Herpochondria borealis | reverse complement strand
ACCTTCAGAAGTGATGTAGTGCACAAACCAAGAAATTTCATCCGCATGCGCTTCAATAACTACTTTGTACTCTGCTTCTGGATTAACAACACCATAAACCGTCCCATAGTTATCGACATGATACTCATCAATATAAGGTTTGATATACTCCAACCACATTTTTTGGCCTGGCATTTCAAAACCTGTAGGAGAAAAATTATTTAAATAAGCTTCTAAAAACTGCTCTGATTTTTTTGTTATAACTGACATGAAATAGTGCTTTATTTTCAATAATTACGAATCCCGCAAAGATACAATAGTTCTGCTAATAATGGCCTTTGCTTTCCGAATTAAGATTTTATTAATTGAATAAGGCGTTTAAGATACAATTCTTTTGGAATAATTGAAATGAAAATCTCTAAAAGGTGTGTAAGGAGCTGCCCTCGATGGTTATTTTCTAGGAAGAGCCTTGTTAAAAATAAGTCATGGGGTTTTGAAACCTCAGCAAAATTTCATTTTTTTTTCCTTAATGTTTGATTGTTATTAATTATTTAGTTGTTTTTTAGTTTTTAACTAATTGGAAATTAGTAATTTATGTAGTTTGGTGTGCTTTGTTTCTGAAATTTTTAGGAGGAGAACCAACGGTAAATGAATTCCTGCCTTTATAGAGGCATTAAATTATTATTAGTATTATTAATGTGTTGAATTCTAAGGGGAAAGGTTCAACAAAAAACTTAAGTACACTATTCGCTATTTAAAATTTAAACGTACTATGATTGATTTATCTATTAAAAAAGGAAGAAGATTTTTAGGAATCATTTATCTTCTACTACAAGTCGTTGTTCTTGGTGTTTCGCAATCTAATGAAAATGTAGATACTCCTTATTGGGCAGAAATAATGTACCAAGAAATGGATGCTGAACATCCTAAGGTAGACAGAGTGCTACAACTTTATGAAGCGTATTATAAAACACATACTTTCAAAAAAAATAAGCATACTTGGCATTTTAAAATGTGGGTTAGAAACCCAGAATCCTATGGTCTTGACCTGAGTTTACACAATAAAGAACAAGACCGTCTGCGAAGCGCTTATACTCAAAAACGATCAAACACTAGTAATTTTAGTAGAGCAGGAACAACATGGCAGCCTATTGGCCCTATTCAAAACCATGATTGGACTGGATCTGTTAAAGATGAAATTACTCATGTAAGTGTCGTGACTTCAGCTCCTTCAGACCCTAATATTATGTTTTGTGGCACAGAAGGTGGAGAGGTATATAAAAGTATAGATGCTGGAAATTCTTGGGCTTGTGTTTCTTTTGGCCCTGAGTTATTAATGACGATATGGGATGGTGTGACGGCTATGGCAATACACCCAACGAATCCTGATATTGTTTATGTAGCTGGAGAAGGTCGATTTTATAAATCGATTGATGGGGGAGTCAATTGGCTTAATTTAAGTGGTGCTTCAGGGAAAGCGTATCGAATGGTCATTCATGCGAATCATCCAGATACAATACTTTGGTCGACACGAGATGGTTTATATCGTTCTACCAATGCAGGCGGAACCATAACTCAAGTGCATGGACAGCGTTGTTATGAGGTTGAAATGCACCCGAACCACCCAGATAGTATGTACATGGTATCTCGAAACAACAGTACTATAAATCCTGAATTTTATGTTTCTGCTGATGCAGGCCAAACCTGGACGCTAAAAACCAACGGTTGGTATTCCTCTGCTGCTGCTGATAGAAAACTTAATGGTGCTGCCATTGCAATTTCACCAAGTCATCCACATATTATTTATGCTTTGTTATTAGGTGACTCTACAGCTAGTGATGCAGGGCTCATTGGTATTTGTAAAAGTACTGATGCTGGGGATTCTTGGTCTATGCCTTTAGGTTACAGTGGAGATCCATATACCAGTACACATATCAATTATAGTGGTTGGTCCGATGACTTTTTATGTGAAATAGTTGTATCCAATACAAATCCTAATCATCTAATTGTTGGCACAACAAGTACCTATAAATCACTTGATGGTGGATTAACCTTTGTTGGTTTTGGTGGCTATGATGGATATAGCGTATTTGGAATACATCCTGATATTCGAGATGTTTATCAAGATGGAAATAACGTTTGGATTGCGACAGATGGCGGAATTAATTTATCTACCGATTTTTATACCAATAGTGCAGATAAAATGGGATATGGCTTACACGGTCAAGATTTCTGGGGTTTTGGAATCGGCTGGCACGAAGATGTTATGGTGGGTGGCTTGTTTCATAATGGAGTAGCAGCGTATTATCAAGATTATCAATCTAGACATTTTGTAAGTATAGCTGGTGGCGAACCTCCTACTGGTGATGTGAACCCTTCTCAGAATCGATTGGTCTATTATGTAGACAAAGGAGCCATAATTCCGGATAGTATAGGTAAAGCTCCAACGCTAGTCTTGAATAGACCTTTCCGACCATATGAGATTCCTTGGCCTGCGTATAGCAGTCGCTTGGAATTTCATCCTAATTCTTACAATACGTTCTATCAAGGGACCGACAATAAACTTTGGAAAACAATAGATGGTGGAGGTTCAATGACTTTAGTCAAGGATTTTTATACACCGACAACTGATAGCTTGCATAAGGTTTGCGAAATCGAAATTTCAAGTTCTAATCCTAATGTGATGTACATTACAAGGGCTCAATACTATACCCCTAATTTGCCACCGCAATTATGGAAAACAACAGACGCAGGACAAAATTGGACACAACTTAACCTGCCGATTAATCAAAATGGTTCTAGAGCAATGATTACGATTGATCCTACCAATGAAAATAATATTTGGATGGGTTTTGCTTCTGGCTTGGAATATATGGGAAGTATTCAAAATGGTATGAATGGGGCGAAAGTTTTTCAATCCATTGATGGTGGAGTAACTTGGACAAATCTTACTAGCTCTCTTTTAGATGGTGAAACTTGCCATGACATTGTACATATAGCAGGTACAGATGGTGGCGTTTATTTCTGTTCACAAAATTCAATTTTTTATAAAAATAATACAATGCCTAATTGGGTACAAGATAATGCGAACTTACCCTTTTATATAGATACTAATATTGGCAAAGTTTGGTACAAAAACGGAAAATTTAGAATCGCCACTTATGGACGAGGAGTTTGGGAGAACGATTTATATGATACACTTACAAGCCCTATTGCAAGAATTATGGTGGATTATTTAGAAAAAGACTTTGAAAATAGCATTTGTACGGGAACAGAAATAGATTCTTTTTACTTTGACGATCATTCTTATATGACATATGAAAATGGTGCAGCAAACACTTGGGCTTGGCAATTTCCAACAGGAAGCCCATCTAGTTCTGCTTTACGCAACCCAGCAGTATATTTTGGAAGTGCTGGATTGCATATGGCTGTTCTGACAGTAACAGATAAAAATGGAATGACTGATAGTGACACGTTGATGGTGAATGTTAACCTTGTCCCTATGCCTACGCTTATACAAGAAGGCTTTGAGCAGGGAATCCCAACAACGATCCGAGTTAATAATAATGATGGAGCAGAAACGTGGGGTTTATCTTCTAATAATTCTGGAGGCTACGGGGCGAGTAATCGTAGTATTTTGATGGATAATTATTCTTACAATCAACCAGGAGAAAAAGACGATTTTGAGTTTAATTTTAATTTAAGCACAGGAACGAATTCCTTGTTAAGTTTTGATGTGGCATATACTCCATATAGTGCAACCTTGGGGGATAGTCTCAAAGTTTTGGTATCAACAGACTGTGGGCTAACTTATCAAGTTGTATACGTTAAATCTCCTACTGATTTAGCAACTGTCCCAATTGGTACAAGTTATCCTAATGCCAATACTTGGAGAACAGATTCGATTGATTTGACAGCATATATAGGGACACAAGAATTGATTGTTGTTTTTCGAAATATTAATGGTTATGGCAATCGTTTGTACATTGACAACATTAATATTGAGAATCAAAATATAGTGAAAGTGGTAGCGCCACAAAAGAACAAAGAATACTTTGGAATATTCCCTAATCCTGTAAAGGCAGGATGTTGGGTTAACTATACCGCGTCTAATAAAGAGCCTTTTAGGTTTCAGTTGTTTGATGCAAAAGGTAAACAAGTATTAAATCAATGGATTAGTGGACAATTAATTGAAATCCCAAGAGACTTAAGTCAGGGGATGTATTTTTATATTGTAGAACAAAAAAGAAACCTATTTAAAGGAAAAGTCGTTGTAAATTAAAATAAAAAATGGTTCTTTGATAATTTTGAAAAAATTATCAAAGAACCATTTAACTTAAAATTCAAAACCTAAACCTAGGTTAATTATATCTGTAAAGCATTCTTATTTATGAATGAAAAGAAGCGCCAATTTGATATCGGTATAACTGATTTCTTGATTCATAGCTTGATATAGAGCCTTGGAACTTACCGATCCATCTGGACGGACATACTCAGGGTTTTTTTCGCTTTTGATGATATTATAATGTGATTGAATCCGATGAAGCATAGGAGGATCAGGACTGTAGTAATGCAAATTGAGTTCAGGAAATTCTTCACTCAATTTAACAAGGTGTGTCACGATGGTACTTTGAGTAAGGCCACGTTCTTCGATTATTTGTTGGATACTATAACCTTTTTCAATCCACTCTTTGGTAATGATATGTGTGGGTGTTTTTTTCTTTTTAACCTTATCTTTTTTCTGTTTTTTATTCTTTTCAATGGCATCTGGATCGGTAATGCCACCACAGTTTTTAATAAACATGATGGCTTGCTTCTCCATCGCTTCTTGGTTGAAACGATGTTCTTCTTCAAAGGATAAGACTTGGAACCGTTGATCTGCTTTGAACGCTAGACCATCAACTTGCAAGGCCGTTCTGTTGAAACCTTTTAGTTTGAGGCCATTTAGACTTTTTAAACGAGATAGAGCGACATAACCTTGTCCTTTTTCGAAGGTTCTAGACAAATCAATTTCTGCATAATCCAAGGTCATGCCTTGTGATTTGTGCACGGTAATGGCCCAAGCCAAACGAATCGGAATTTGATTGAAAGAGGCCAATGATTTACCCATATCATCATCAATAGACCATTTCTCAGGCTCAACGGTTAGGCGTTTGCCGTCCGTCAATTCAATAATCGGAAATTTCTCAGGAGAATAGCCGACAATTCTACCCAAAGTCCCATTGATATAACCTTGCTCATAGTTATTTTTGACAAACATGACTTTTGCGCCCATTTTGAGATAAAGGTTGTCTTCTGCTCGAACTGAATTTTTGAGCAACTCAATTAACCTTTTATTGCCTTTTGTTGTCGCTTTAATCGTTGTCATCTTACCTGGCAATTCTCGAAGATATTTGTTGTTGGTTCGGTTGACATCCATATTGTGACTATACAAAATTGGAGGTTCCCAATCGGCTTCAAAAACAGTATTTTTGGCCATCTCTAGCAATTGAAGCGAGCTTTCAGAAATTTGACAACTTCGAATTTCATTAAGAATATCATCCAATCCACTACCACTTTGTCGATGTTGTTCCGTTAAATAACAGATCGCTAAGTTTGCCTCTACCCAAGCTTGTGACATAAACGCAAATTTTTCGCGGTTATTTTCGGTAGACAGACCAACAGGGGGCAACTGGAAAAAGTCACCTGAAAAAATCACCTGTATTCCTCCAAAAGGATAGTTGTTGCCTTTGAAAAATTTCAAAACTTGATTCACCATATTCAGTTGCGTTTTGTGCAACATGGAGATTTCATCAATGATCAACACCTTGGCCGCTTCTAGCTTTTCGCGCAAATATTTTTTGTCCTTCATGAACATCAAATCGTTGGCATTAATGCTCGTTCGAATACCAATACCTGCCCAAGCATGAATGGTCATGCCGTTCATATGTGTAGCGGCAATTCCCGTAGAAGCGGTCACTGCAACAGGAACTTTGCGATCTTTTAGGTACTGAATGTATTGATTCAGGACATAGGTTTTTCCAGAACCTGCTGATCCTGTTAAAAAGACACTTTTTCCTGACTTTAAAATATTCAATGCGCTTGCTTGATTCATAAAAGAGGTATTTTTTGAGCTTTAAAAGGCTTTTTGATGCGTCAACGTCGCAAAGGTAGATTGAAAAAAACAAAAAATCAAGTATGTTTTGAAAATTAAGGTCTTGAAAATACTAGTTTTTGATCGCTTCAATGCAAAGCATTGAAGAAAAATTTATTTTTGAGACCGCTCTTGATAACTTTTCTTCGTTTGTGATAATATAAATACCTGAGAAGTAATTGATTATTTTAGTTAAGCATGTCAAATGCATTTGAATAAAGAGAAAACAAAGACCCAATTAGCCTAAAAAAAATTGTCACACAACTAATAATAGTGTTATGACTGAACAAGAAATGATTCATGAAGTTATTGATAATCTAAGAATTGAAAATCCTTGCCCGATGGGTTGCCCTGTTTTTTAGAAACGTAAATTTAGAGCGTGTTCTTAAACGCGCTCCAAAGGCAAGTAAGGTTTTGGAGGTAATTGAACTTTAATTTTTGAACCAATATTGACCAAGCCACCTTTTAAGACAATGCCCATAATACCTGCTTTACGAATTAGTTTTCCTGTTTCATCTTTGTAAACAAGCGCCTGAAGCAAACCTTCTTTTAATCCGTTGAGCTGTTCACATGGATTGCGCAAGCCTGTAATTTCGACAACAGCTTCCTTTCCAATATGCAAACGACTATATCTAGGGAGGTTGAGTAAATCAATACCTTGTGTCGTAATATTCTCGCCCATTTCGGCAGGGCCGATATTAAAACCATAATTGATTAATTCCTCAAATAATTCGGCATGAATAAGATGTACTTGACGTAGATTCAGTTGATTGGGGTCGGCAGCAACTCTTGATCGGTGTTTTACTTTGATACCAGCATGAGCATCACCTTCAACACCTAAACCAGTGAGTAATCGAATCTCATGTTGTGCAAATTTACTAATGTTGTGATTTCCACGTTTGCTGACGGATATAACAGTTCCTTTTTTCATTACTTTTTGGGCTATTTATTAAGAGGGAATAGGTGCTATAGTGTTTTATTAAATCATTCGCCAAAGAGAATCGTTTGGTTTATTCTTCTTGAAGGCCAAAAAGCGTTGGCAAATAAAATATAAGAGAATTAAGCCTACGAACCAAACTAAATACATCACCCAAATGGCACAGCCATATCTAAAGGCAATGCCCATAATGGCATAAAGATATAAATGAACAAGGTAAAAGAACATAGCTGTTTGTCCAAAAATTTTGAGGGGATGCAAGAATTTTTTGTGAGAAATAGTGGATAAAATAAAAAACAATACTAAATTAATTCCACAGGCAATTAGGGCGAAAGCCAAACTAGGAGGATACTTCACTAAAGTGAAAAAATCAATCCAACTGTCGTTGTCTGCAATGTTGAAATTTCCCCAATCCAACAGTCGTATTCCTACAAAAGAACCAATAAATAATAACCCCGTATAAAGTGAATAAAGATGAATCTTGTCAGGAACTTGACGCATCAATTTTGCCCAAAACATACCAAAGGTTGTAATACCCAACCAAGGGATAATAGGATAAATAACCAAAGCGCCTGGCGATAGCCCTGGAACAATTAAAAAATGCTCTAGGGGATTAAACATTTCCTGAGGATTTGAATTACTGATGTACCACCAAGAGCCGATAAAACTACCCACTGTAATAGTGAGTAATTGCCAAGATTTTAGTCGCCAAAATAAACCTGCAATCATCATACAAGCTCCCAAGCCATAGAGAACAGACGTTGGGAAAAATGGAAGATGATCGGGGTTGCTTCCTGGCATGGAGGACATCCCTCCCGATTCTTTTAGACTCAAAAACATACTAAATCCCCAAGCAGGGAATTCTACAAACAACATCAACAAGATAATAATCGCCCCTCGTTTCAAAAAATACCGATGAATTTGACGGCTACTCCAATTAGAACGAATACGCTTTTCTGCGAATAGAAAGATGCTCATGCCCATAAGAAAGAAAAAACCTGGCGCACAAAGATGACTTAAAAAACGGGTTAGCCACCATCCAAAATCAGGATAGCCAGCAAAAGGAACACCCCAAAGTTCACTAAAATGCATTCGGCCAACCATTGCACTGGCATGATCCAAAGCCATTGTCATCATAATAAAACCTCGAAGTAAATCGATAGCATCTGTTCGTTGTTGCGTAGCTTCCATATTATTTTAAACAAGTTTTTTGTGCAGGACTTTATTTTCGTAACGAATCGCATCAATTTCAAGAAATGCATGGCCCAAAGACGTATAGTTTTGTCGCTCATAAAAAGCCACCGCTCGATCATTGTAAGCGTAGACCCAAAGCCATAATTCTTGATATTGTTCAGCCAATAAATGTTGTTCTACTTTCTTCAATAATTGATAACCAATGCCCATGCCTGTGAAGTGTTCAAAAACATATAATTTGCTCAATTCGGGACTGATCAATTTTCCAATAGGACAGGCAGCTTTGTAAATTATTTCAGCAACCGCCACTAAATTACCTTTATACGTTGCGACAAAATAGGAATGCTTATTTTTTTGAATCTTAGTGCTAATTTTATCTACACCAAAAAGCTCGTGCATAAAATTAGTCAAGTGCGGACCAATGCCCTCCTTTGCATAGGTATGCGTGTAGACTTGTTGCAAAAGAATAGATAAGCATAAAGTATCTTCTATTGTTGCAAAACGGTAATTAATATCGCTTTTTTGTGCAGAATGCTGACGAATAATTCTAGTTTCCATCGAGTGATGTGTTTCGAAATATAAAAGTATCAATAATGTGGATTCAACGTCTAATCTTGTTTTTTCTTGCTGACCGTTTCCAAGAAATCAAACCAAGTTTGATAAAAAGAAACCGTGTTTTCTAAACCTTTGATGTGATGCCCCTGTCCTTCAAATTCTACCAAGGTGACTTCCTTATTGTATTTCTCTAAACTATCGCGCATCATACGACTGCCTGCAATTGGAACACGGCTATCGTTGGTTCCGTGTGTTAGTAATAAGTGGCCTTTTTGTTTGTCAGCGTGATAAAGAGGCGAACGATCATTTAATTTAGCAGCCTCGGTTTTGGGATCGCCAGCTTCAAGCGTTACCCAATCTGGAATGTTACAATTATCATAGAAATGAATGATGTCGCTAAAACCAGCATGACTCATACCAAAACCCCAGTCAAAGTTGGCTGTATTACCATTGATTTCACCAGGAAAAGTCAAGCAACGCATGGTTGCATAACCACCGTGGCTACCACCAAAAACGCCAATGTTCTCGGCAGGAATACCTAGTTTTTCAGAGATGTATTTAGCAGCATAAAAGACATCAACAATTTCGTTGCCACCTAAATCTTTGTTGTTAAGGGCCGAGAATTCTTTTCCAAAACCACTACAACCTCTTGGCGAAGGACTTAAGACATAAATTCCAGCATCTGCTAAAATTTGATACCGCATACTAAAGTTATTCCCACCACCATAAAAAGATTGGATCATAACCAATTGTTCTTTTTTAGGCAATGGATTTTTGGGTTTATATAGGTAAGCATGAATTTGACGTGTTTCACCTGTTGCTTCGTCAATATCAAAAGTAGGGTAAGTGATGCGTTCAGGGCTTGCATTATACACTTTATCCTTTAAAGCTTGAGGAACATCAACTACAGTTTTGGAAGCAAAATTATCTTTGCTAATTTCCATCTCGTCAATTCTAAACATAGAGGTATTGGAAGAAACATTCACCATCATTTTATTGGCTTTTGTATCGTAAATACCAATAGAAAAATCGCTTTTTTGTTGATGAAGAACATCTCCTGTTGCAATATCAATCAAGTAAAAGTCATCGGCAATAGGACTAGAAGTACTAGCAAATAAATATTTTTGGCCTTCTATTTCTACCAATTTAGAAGCGGCAACATCAACGGTGAAACTAGTTAGTTGCGTCGATTTTTTATCTGCAAAACTATACTTATAGATATTGGTGAAACCATCTTCGTTTGAACTATACAAAAAACTTTCTTCGTCCAACCAATCTTTCATCGCAGATGGGTAGTATCTAGAATTTTTTTGATTGGTTAAAACGGTTTGTTTTTTTGTTTCCAAATCAATGTAAACTAAATTACCATAGGTTCTATCGGCATCTTTTAGCGCCGTAACGACAATGCCTTTGCCATTTGGGTGCCAACTAGGCGCACCCCAAGTATAGCGCATGTTGGCTTTATCTTGTACAATTTTTATTTCACTATTGTTTTGAAGATCATAGATGCGTAATTCTCCTAGACGGCTTTCTTTGTCGCCCAAACGAGCAACATAAGCAACCTTACTTTGGTCGGTATTCCAACGATAACCAAATATATAAGGTACATCGGTCAATTTATCACACTTGCCCGTTTCTGGATTCAAACGTGTTAAATTGATGACTTCATCGTTTATTTCATCGCCAATCCAATAGAGGTTTTTATCGGTTTCGTTATAACGAATGCTCCAAACATTACGCTTGGAATAATCAATATCTGAGACGACCTTACCTTTTCCCAAATCTGGATTTCCAGCTAGGTCAAGTGATAATAGTTGAGTACGTTCGCCTGCTTTCATATAAAAAAGCTTTTCAGCAGCATAGAACGGCCTGAAACTCGAATATGGAAAACCTTCGACATAAGGTTCTAAATTGATTGTACGTCCTTTGAAGGTGACCATACGGCTTGAATCAACGACTTCAACAACGATTGGTTCTGGTGTAGAAGAGGAATTAGTAGATTCGCAGCTCCAACAAAAAGCAGCAATTAAAAGGCTAAAAGAAAGGAAATTTTTCATACGTGTTGTCTTTTGATCTGAATAGATAGTTATCGCTTTGGGCTTCTTAGGTATCGTAGTTCTATTTTTTAGAATTAGTTAAAAAACAAACCTACTTGTCGAGAATCATAATTTAAAAACGTTACAAATATAGGTTATTTGTGAAGGGTGCGCTTTTTTTTTCGACGGAAGGATAGAATCGCTGGACGTAGATTTTGGTGTAGAACTTTTTGTTATTCTAATCCTTGAATTGTGTAGGAATTACAAATTAGAAGCGACTCGTTTTAATTTAAAATAAGGTTCTTTACTTACGTCAACTTCGTTTGACCAACGAATTTTAGATCAATGAATCGTGTGGAGTTTTTGATTTCAAGAAAACATTTAAACTTTAGACCGCTGCGCTCTTAGGCTAAATAGTTGCTAACGAACTATTTAGTCTAAAATCTAACAGCATAAGCGCAGCGAACGAGTAGGCTTGGTGTATATCACCAAAAGCAATGCGCGGTCTAATCTCTAAGGTCTCAAATAATTACTTAAAGAATATCTTTCATTAGATTTTTACCAGAAACAACCGAGGCCGTCAAGACACCAGAGAACAACGCTGCACCAACACCAGCAGTGACAACATCCTGTCCTGTAAGGTAGAAGTTTTTGATGGGTGTAGCAGGGCGCAAGAACTTTTGATCAAAACGATCAGGTGTATGATCTAAGCCATAAAGCTCTCCTTTTTCGTAGTTGACAAAGTGTTTGGTTGTTAAAGCACTAGACAGCTCATAATACGCAACTTTGCCCTTCAGTTGAGGTTCTTTTTCGAATAAGATTTTTAGCAAGCGTTGTGCAATTTTTTCTTTCAAAGCCTCATATTCTTCTCCGCGTTTTTTCCAACGTTTGCCATCCCATTCAGAGAAGACTTCGTAAGGAACCAGCGTAATAATATCGATGGTACTTTTTCCTGGATAGCGGTTGACCCAATCAGGATCTTTTGCAGCAGGGAACGAAATATAAACAACGGGAAAATCTTTGTCCATGTCCTTCAAATACTGTTCTACTGCTTTATCATGACTGATGTCTTTGGGATAAAGCCAATAATTGGCCTT
Organism: Herpochondria borealis; assembly: GCA_032274145.1. NCBI lineage: Eukaryota > Rhodophyta > Florideophyceae > Ceramiales > Ceramiaceae > Herpochondria > Herpochondria borealis. Next base: position 33,693 of record JAVCKV010254815.1, on the reverse strand, counting down.
GGGTAGATTTAATGCTTCTGGCCCTTCTTCAAAGCCAATATAAAGACAAGCATGTGCTACAGAGTGTTTCACTTTTTTGAATTGTTCTGTAAGACGGTGTTCTTGTACAGAGGCTTTGGGTAACAAGGTGTTATAAGTAGTAAATAAACCAGCATTACTAACTACATTCTTAGCTTTGAACGTTTTCCCATCTTTCATTCGAACTCCAATCGCTTGGTTGTTCTCTACTAGCACTTCATCCACTTCTGCACTAATAAGAATCGTAGATCCGTGTTTTTCTAAGACAGGAGCAATGGTTTCTACAATTTGAGAAGACCCTCCAATTGGAAAAAAACCACCAGAAAAATAGTGACGAACCAAAGACGCATGCATCGCAAAACTTGATTGTTTGGGAGGCAAACCATAATCGCCATATTGTCCCGTCAATACTTTGATGAGTTCTTCGTTTTTCGTTAATTTACTAATCACCTCATAGGTCGTTTGACGCGAATATTTGAGAAAAGGATTGCGAAAATACCAACCAAAAACCTTACTCATGAAAGGTGAAAAAGTCTTTTCAATAAAGAAATTTCTACTGGTCTTACTCACTTTAAAAACAATATCAAGATAAGCACGAATGGCTTTTTCTTCTTCTGGAAAATAAGAAATCATTTTATCCGTCCAATTACCGACTCCTTTAACAAAGTCATAGGTCTTGTCACCAATGACAATTCGATCATAGACTTCGCCCATATCGGCCCATTTGAGTTGCTTATCGGTGATGTGATCAAAGACTTTCTTGAGAATACTGTTCTCTTTGTCCATACTACCAATATAGTGAATTCCAACATCCCATTCGTAGCCTTTGCGTTTGAAAATGTGTGTAAATCCACCCGCCGTATAGTGGCGTTCTAAGACCAGTACTTTTTGTCCTTTTTTAGCTAAAAAAGCTGCTGTCGTTAGTCCTCCAATGCCTGAACCAATAATAATGGTATCATAGGAGTCTGCTAGTTCGTGTTTTTTCTTATAAGATTGGACCATAGTATAGTTGATTGGAATGATAGATGTTCAAATATACGAGAAGTTAACCAATAAGTTAAAGTTAAATAGACTATTTGTTCAATAAATACGCTAGGTAACTATTGAGGTCGTTATGAAGTGATTTTATTCTATTTGATGCTTCGTTGGATTTTGGTTTGAATAAAAAACTAAACTTAAGTTTTGTCAAAGAATCATAAATAATCACCTTTATCTTGTGGGGACTAGAGGGGGATTGCTTTTTTGTACAAACGAACTAATTAAGGTTACGATGAGCCCAATAGCAAAAACGGTTACAAACATCACCATTCCTTGAAACCAAGGTGCCATCATATAGTCGGGCATCTCCGCCATTTGTTCCTGCATGTTAGCCCATTGTTCTGTAGACATGCCTTCTTGTGCCCATTCCATAAATTCATCGCCTAGAAATAAAAAAAAGCAATAAGAATAAAGGAACATAAAGGTAGCAGATAAAAATGAAATTCCAAGGCCTATTTTTAACCCATCAGCAAAACGGACGTTCTGATTAACCGTCGTTTTATAATGTTTGATCGCCAATGGAATGGTTAGCAAAGAAAGAATAATCGAAGTATATCCGATGATCTCGGAGGCCCGATATCCAAAATTTGGAGAAACTCCAAGCCAATTTAGTAGACTTAATGTGATACTTAGAATTCCAGCAATCAGACTGTATTTTATAATTGATTTTAGCATGTTTTTTATTAAGGATAGAAATTGTATCTAATTGATGATTAGAATAATAATAGTATTTCCGCTTCAAAATTTTCTTTTGTTAGTCGAAACCTTTTTGCTTATCTAATAATATTAATATATCTTTAGTTTTCAAGGTATTAATATTAACTTTTATTCAAAAAAAACTCAACGATGAGTATACTTAAGCCAAAGAAAAAGAAAAGTTATATTACTTATGCTTTTGGAGAAATTGTTTTAATTGTTATAGGAATTTTATTAGCACTATTTATCAATAATAGAAATAATATCGAAGAGTATAAAGGCCGAATTGATGCCAATATATTGAGGGTTTATGACGATTTAAATATCAACATTGAACAATCTAGAAAAACTTTATACTTTTTAAAAACTAAAGATTCTCTCATAAATTTAGTCATGATAGATTCATTGACGGCAGAAGACTACTATGGTAGTTTAGATATACCTTTTTTAACCATTCAAAATCGTCAATTGTCGTTTGAGCAAAAGGCAATTGATAATTTAAATAAGATTGATGTTTCAGGAAACAATTACAAGGAAGAATTATTGTCAGAGCTAAGAGAAGTCAATTCTAGAATGGAAAAAGTCAATAAGGAAAGCCAAAATATAGGCGACTTTATTAGCGAAAGGTGTATCCCTTTGTTAGCGAATAATTTAAAATCATTTGGAGATCTAACATATAAAAGAAAAATAACGGAGGAAGCCTTAGAGTTCTTCTTGAATTCTAAAAAATACAAATCTTTAGTGGCTCAATATGCTATTTATGCTGTAAGGTTTCAATTAGACGCAAACAGGCGATATTATAAAAAAGCTTTAGAGGTGCATTCTTTAATCAAAAAAGAGTATAACTTAAACAATACTAAGAAAACAATATTGTCGGAAAATAGACAATCCAACGTTATAGGAAAATTTATTCGTGAAGATTACCCTGACACTTTAGAAATAAGATATTCAAATGATTCTTTATTAATTGGCCGTGAAGTTCAAGGATTCGTATATTTAGTGCCACTAGATAGTTCCTTGTATTTCTTAGATGGTGAAGGCCAACAAAGATATTTTGTTTCATTTCACAAGGAGAAGAAATCAAATGTATTAATGAAACTTAACTTGTTTTCAGATCGACTTACATACAGAAAAAGTAAAAAGCAGTAGCTAACAATGTGTACATGTTAATGGTGGTAAGATAGCAGAATTCTATTCATTTTTAGAACTGCTGTACTTTTAGAGCGTAAAATTGTCTATTATCTAAAACTATTGCTTTGTTTTTGGTTGAACCAACTTAGAACCTAACCACGCAAAGAGTAAATAAGAAGGAAGATTGAGGACAACAAACCAAGTAGGATGTGGAATAGCTATTAAATTGAAAATTCCCGCAATGGTTAATAAACTTCCAAGAATTAATGCTGTTTGTGGAATTGCTGTTTTGAGTAGAAGCGAAGACACATAACCTCCTACAAAAGACCCAATGATATAGCCCAATAAAACGATGAGAAACATGGTTATTGGGGCAGCTTTAAAATAAGCTTCGAAGGCTTCTTTTTGATCGGGATCAAAAGGGTCCATTCCTTCTGGCAACGGGTAAAACATGCCACTGATATTCTGGAAAGCCATAAACAAAAAAAGGGCAATAAATAGCCCTGCTAAAACGGAAGCCAAAGGCATCAATTTTTCTTTCATGATTTGATGTTTTTTGAAACGTATAAATGAATTGATGCCTCAAACTTGAAGAATTAAGCACAAAAAAACGTCATACTAAAGGATGATTTTAATACGAATTGGCTGAATAGCACTAAAGTAGGAGCTATTTTTTACAAAATTTTCAATTCGCGACCAATTTGCACGGCTTGGGTTCTACGTTTGGCATTTAGTTTCATCAAAATTTTAGAAACGTGTGTTTTGACCGTATTTTCAGAAATGAATAATTCCGTTCCAATTTCAGCATTTGAATGTCCTTTTTCAATGAGTAATAGAATCTCATATTCGCGCTTGCTTAAGCCTGTTATTGCTAATTGTTTTTGATCAATAGAAGACTCTGAAATCGGTGTTTGGATTGGAGAAAAAGTTTCATTTTCAGTAAGAGCTGTTGGAGGGCTTTTTTTTTGACTTAGACGACTCAAACTAAAGCCTAAAATGACAAAGCCCAAACCAAAGACTGCCATGTAAGTGTCGGTACTCACTTTTTGATACAGCAAAGAATACTTACTCAATTGAATGAGTAGTAGAACAGCGATTGAAATGCCTCCAAAAAGTAGAATGGTTTGTTTCATACCAATAAATTCAAGTGTTCTCAGATACTTATTGTTGTAACCATTCTATAGCACGATTGAGTTGTTGGTCTTTATTCTCTTCGGGATGGTGCTGGAATTCAATGAACTCATCAACGTCAACGTTCTTGTCGTATCGCTTTTTATTGCGATCAATAAAAACATCTTTTGAAATAGCGAAGGCTAAATCATCATTGATTTTATCAAAACCATTGCCAGTTGTATATCCAGCCGTTGCTTCGCCAATAAACCTTGTATTGTTACGCCCTTTAAATGCGATGGCAAGCATTTCTCCAGAACTTATTGTATATCGACTTAATAGGATAGCTACTTTTTCGTCAGCGCTAATTTGGGGTTGATTTGTCATTTCGCAGACCAATCTGCCATAATTATTAAACTGTCCTGCTTCTAGGGTATATGTTTTGACCTGACCCTGACTGTTTATGCCTCCACCAATAAATCCATCACCAATTAAGGGCGCTAATCCAGAAATCATCGGTTCAATATTGCCACCACCATTAAATCTCAAGTCGACAATCCATTTACTGACACCTTTTTCTTTTAATGTTAGAAGCCCTTTTCTGATAACATCTGCCTGCTCTTTAACATCACCTGCCCCAATCCCGACAATTTTTAAATAGCCCACTCCATGATCCAATAAGTCATAAGAAAAAGTCATTGAAAGGTCATTAATGACAGTATTTACGAATTCAGCATCTCTATTATCTTCCTCTTTGGATTCACCAGTATAATGGAGGAATATCGAGTAATCTTTAGTCGAACGAATCGTAGCATGTTTGTCTCCAATACTATTGATCAGGTATTGCAAGCCTTCTTTTAATTCTTCGGACGTTGTTTTACCTGCTGTGAGTGCTTCAAATTTCTTATTGACCTTACCCCAATCTACTTGAGCAGTAAAGTAGGAGGTTTCTTTTACTTGTTGAACGATTGGGTGCAATGCTTCTGCTTGTTGAGGAATGTTTTGGCAAGAGCTAATGGCAAGCCATCCCAATAATAGTATAATCGTATTTATTGATTTAATCTTCATCTTTTTTTTGTTAGTATACCTTTTCAAAAACTTGTGCTCCTTTACCGTATTACCACTCATAAACCTTCGCAACGCTTCGAATAACTTCCGTGACGATGTCAAAACTTTCTGAATTGATCATAATTACTAAGCCTTTGCCTTCTTCCATACTGCCAAGATAGTACGTTTTAAAGCCTTCATTACTTCCTCCATGTGTAAAATATTTCTGTCCATTGATGGACTCAACAAAGACGCCCAAACCTGTCATACCACCTTCTAAATAAGGGGATAACATTTTTTTAGTCATCTCTTTAGACAAGAGTTTATTGGAAGTTCCAGTAAGTGATTTTTGTGTCTCAATAATATAGTGACAAATATCAGTAGGGGTGGTCCAAAGTCCAGCCGCAGCCATTTCTGGGTATACATGATACTTGCCATCCAAAGGAGTGCCTTGTGTCCAATAGGCTGTTGCCAATGGTGCATCTTTTGAGGGAGGCTGGGTAAAAGAACTCTCTTTCATTCCTAATGGATCTAAAACCGTTTCTTTCATATATTTGTCATAAGGAACACCTGTGTTGTCTGACAAAAGCAATTGAGTCATCATGACCCCGCCACCAGAGTATTTGAATTCTTTATCAGGTTCGAATATAGATTTTACCTTTTTTGAGTTAGCTGGTTTTTTTCCACTTAAAATTTGTTCAGTTGTTGGAATCTGTTGACCTACTTGATAGCCATTAAATCCATGACTTGATAAGCCAGCAGTATGCGACAACACATTAGCGAGCGTAATCTTTTTACCCATTGCCTTTTTGCTGGATTTTAATTGCCAACTTTTAAGGTAAAGATTAATGTCCGCATTTAAGTCTTTATTGTTTGATTCGACCCAGTTTAGGACACCAACGGCATTGAGCGATTTGCTTATAGAAGCTGCCTGAAAAAGCGTTTTAGTTGTTGCTGGAGTATTAGATTCTTTGTCGGCCAAACCATAAGCTTTTGCCCAAGCAATTTCATAATTATCAATGACAGCGATACTAACAGCAGCAACTTTATAAAATTCCATGCGTTCAGACATGGACCACGTCAAGTCACTTGAATCTGATGTAGGTGGCGCAAGACTGTTTTCCACGCTGAGGATAAGCGCTTCTTTTTCTTCGGAATAGGGTTTGTCTGTTTGAGCGGGTAATTCGGAAACTAAAAAGATAAAAATTACGAATACTTTAAATCGACTAATATTAGTTAATATATTCATAGAAAGGGGTTTCATCTGTGTTTAAATGTTTTTATTTAAGGGGAATAGCAAGATATCTTGTCAGAAGAACTATTTGTTTTACAATATAGTAAATTTTAGAGCAAAACTTATAAGATTAGAACTGAAAATTAAGCCCTTACATTAGAATTTGAATAGCAAGAATAATCTAAGAGGGTAGGTATATTGAACGCTATATTTTTTCATAGGCAGTGTACCATTTTTTCTTAAAAGAATGATTGTTGCTTATACGCCACCCCTTTCCTCCATTTGGAAGCTTCTGGTTCTTGAAAGCTTTATTCTCTGCTGCATTAGTCTTTTCAAAAACAATAAATTCTAAAGCCTGCATATTCTCTAAATTAGGAATCAAATCAGGTTTAAAGTCTAATAAAATGAGTTTTCTTACTTGTAGAAGCTCATTTAAATTTGTTGCTATTTGATGCGTTTCCTCAGAGTATCCAGAAAGCATAGACAATTTTAAATAAGTCAAGCCTTGCAGTTGTTTCAATATAATCATAGTTTCAGGATTCGCGTGTAGTTGAGTCGTGTTTAAGGTTAAGTTACTTAATGGTAGCGAGACCAAACTACTTGGCAAATATTCTAACTTTTCACTATTTATTGCCAATCTTTTGAGCTGGAAATCTGTTGTGAAATTATCGCTGAGTTCACTATTTTCTATTGTTATAGATAGTTCTTTTAGATTAGTTGGAATTTGGAGTTGATTTCCATCTTTGAGATAGAATGTAGCTTTTTGTAAACCTTTTAGTTCAAAGAATGAAGAAGGTAACTTTTCTAGTATTGAATTTGAATAAAAAAATAGGCTTTTAAGGGCTTTTAAATTTCCAATGTTTTCAGGAAATTCAAATACTTCCTCACATTCTAATTCCAACGACTCTAAGGCTTGAAGTTTTGTTATTTGATGTGGTAATTTTGACAATGGTGCCTTTAAAGATAAATGCTTAAGTCGTTTAGTCTTCCCCAACCAATCCCACAACGTCTCATCACCAGTATCTTCTAAATCGATACTTAATTCTATTGGGTTTGCAGAAACCTTTTGTTTGGCGCTCATTGGTTTTTCTATTTTCATCTTAGAAAAAGACACTGCACAAGTCTCCAATATTTGTTGATGTAGACCATTTAAATTTCCTTCGAAAGAAACAAAATCTAATTTTGTTAATTTCTGAATCCCTAAGGGGAGTTCTTCTAACTGATTATACCCCAAATCCAATTCTCTTAAATTAACCCAATGATCAATATTAAATGGAAACGTCTCTAATTCATTCCCATTTAATTCTAAAATTTCCATTTTAGTCAAGGCTTCAAAATTTTCAGGTAATTTTTTTATGCCTGTATTTTCTATTTTTAATTGCTTTAGTTGTGATAACTTACTAATAGATTTTGGCAATTGCTTTAGTTGATCACACCAATACAATTTTAAGGATTCTAAATTACTAAGCGCACCAATTTTTGAAGGTAATGCACTAAAATCTCCTCCAATAGACAATTTTTTTAAGTTCTTTAAAAGACATAAACCATTTGAAACTGTTTTTAATTTAACGGAGCTAATGTGCAAGCCTACAAGATTTTTTAAATGTTCTACTTTTGCAGGAATGGTTGTTAATTCATCATCTCTAAAATGAAAATATTGAATATTGGATTTTTGAACAAACTCAAAGATTGTATGGAGAATTTTTGAGCCATTAACCATATATGAAAACTCTTCTAACAGAGGAAGGTCGAATAAGTGATCAATATCAACAATTTTTTTACTGTCTACAATTTGTATAGACCGAACCGTTTTTAATTGATTCATCCAAATAGGGAAATTCGTTAGATGACAATCAATAATCTCAATTCTTTCTAATAAGGGCATTTCTAATAGTAACTCAGGCAATTCATTTATTTGAGCAGCTTTTGTCAAATGACCACAAAAACTAATTCGCTTAACAAGTTTTAATGGTACTTTACCTAGTTGGCTAGATATTTTACTTACTTGATTTGTATCATATTCAATAATAGGATCGTTACCTTTTTTCATAATATTAAATTATTTTTTAACTGTTGATTGCCTAGTATAAAAATACAATTTTTATTGCTTTTGTCGAAAGTAGCATACGACTAATGATACCATGTTGTTAAGTGCAATTGAAAAATGGAACTACACAGGTTAAAAAGTGTGTTTTTAACAGTTAAAGAGAGGGGAACCATAAATTTTGTCTATTTTTTAGCTTCAGTTAAAAACTTAACGTTATTTAAATTCGTAATGTTTTGATTATGAATCTAATTTGTCATTGAATTTGGCCTGTTTAGTTACAAAAAAAATTATAATAAATGAATAAATTAATTCTACTTATTTTATTAACGTTATTAGGCTATTCCTGTAAAAGTCAAGAAGAAATGCATTTGAAATCTACAACTTTTATTTGGTTTAATGACTCTCTAAATAAAGTTCCTTTTGAAAAAACCTCAATGCATATCCCTGTAACGTTTGTAAATGACTCTACAACCTATTATTTCCAATTTGACACTGGTTCCAATAAATCTTATTTATATACTGGTACTAAAAGCGATTCTGTAATTATAAAAAAAATAAAAACAAAAACTAAACTAAGCACTAGCATAGGAGAACTCACATTACTCCCGAAAACATCAAACAATACTTACACTAGAGATAAAAAAACTTTTATTGGTACTATTGGCGCTAATGTATTATTTAATAAAATAATTGAAATAGATTTTTTAAATCAAAAAATTAATATTCTGGAGGAATATAAGGAAGAAAACTATAGTCTAAGCATAATGAAATTATCAAATGGAAGACCAGTATTATCTCTTAAATTTATGAATAAAAAATATTCATTTCTCTATGATACAGGATCTAGTTTATTTGATTTATGGACACATAAAAAATATTGGAAAAGATGGAGAAATAACAACCCTGAAATAAGTAATTTCCCAATTAGTTCTTGGGGCAAAATAAATACTGCATATAAAAGCGAAATAAATGCTTCTATCATAACGGATAATCCGTTAAAAATTAATTTGAAGTATATTTGGTATAATTCAAATAAGAGTTTTAAAAAAATCTTTAAAAAGTCTCAAGTTTCTGGTTTAATAGGAAATAAACCTTTTTTAAACAAAGTTCTTCTTTTAGATTTTAAGAAAAAAATGATTGGATTAAAAAAAAGCACCTAACAAAGCATTTCTGCACATGCTACTTCAGGGATGAAGAAAGAGTTTTGTCATAACCCTTAAAAATAAGTAGGGGCTTTTTGATATCATTAAGATAAACTGGCGAGTTAATGTAACGATCAACTTGATCAAGGATAAATTGCTGTATGTTTTTAAGTGTAAAGGTATATTATTATGCACCAACAAAAAATCAACTATCGAAATTCAAAGATCAATAGGATACAAAAACATATCAATTGATAAATCTCGATAGTTGATTTTAGAAGAACTTATTCTTCTATTTTCAAAGCCCAATCCCATGCCGCTTCTTTTAGGCTTTTGGGAAGGCGAGAGGAAGGTTTTGGCAAAAAGTAAATGGGGGTCTGCAATTCATCGCAGACAAATACCGCCTTAGAGGCTACAAGCGTTCGTTCTCCTTCTGTAATTTCTTCTTCAACCAAGTCAACTAGTAAGCCAGCTTGGCTTAAATAGTTCAAGGTTGTCATAGAAAAAGAAACAATAGTACTAGGACGCATTTGGCTCACAAATCGTTTGAAAATAGTCAAACTAAGTTCCAAGTCCTTGTCTGATAATTGCTTTGGATCTAGCGCGCGAAAAGGAGAGAAGTAAGCCTCTGATAGGTCTAATCCTGCAAAGTAATTGTCAAAAAAAGCTTTGATATTACCTTTGGGTTGGAAAATTCGTTGCGAGAATAACTTTTGCGCTCGATAACCTTTTCCTTTTACAGCAATAGGATTAAATTCTAACATCAAAACAGAAGCATCTAACGGCGCCGTCGGAGATAATTCAAAATTCCATTTGACTTGTTTCTTATCGGCAATCGTTTTGATATCACTTTCTTGATAAGCGTCCATGATTTCTGTCAACAGATGCTCGTAAGCTTTGTTTTGATCACTGTGTACCTTTTTTATATTTTTTGTAGAGGTTGCTTTTTCAGGCAAGCCAACTTTTTCTTTTACCCTTTTAGAAACGTTTTTTTTTTCTGTAGGTAATTCAGCTGTAGGTAACAAGGCTTCTTCTTTCGCGGAAAGCACATCCTTAGAGTTTGGATCTAATAATTCAAGATCTACTTGTTTTTTGTATTTATTAGCACCAAGAATACGAACCCAAATGCTGTCACCCATTTTATAGTTGTCGTTTTCTGATTTGATTTGGAATTTATGTTCATCAGGATCAAAAGACGCATACATCTTATCATAACGAATCATGCCTTCGCAATAATTCTGTTTGAGCATCGCATAAACACCATGATCGGTAATTCCTGAAATAGTCGCTTCAAAAACTTCGTTGATATGTGTTTCTAAAAATTCAGCTTGTTTGTATTTGACAGATTCACGTTCTGCTTCCATAGCATCTCGTTCTTTCTTAGAGATGTGCTGGCAGGATTCCTCCAAATGATTTGGATTCATACGTTTATTCGTGTCGGTTAGATAATCAAACAAAATTCGATGTGCCAACACATCCGCATAACGACGAATAGGAGAAGTGAAATGTGAATAAGTCAAAAAGCCAAGGCCATAATGCCCAATGTTCTTAGAAGAATAAACAGCTTTTGCCATTGTTCTAATCGCCAATTGTTGCAAAATGCCAGCTTCAGGCTTACCTTGTGCTGCTTTTAGCATTGCTCCAAAAGCACGCTTGACTTGCTCTGGTGATTTAACATTTAGAGGATATCCCATTTGAGCAGAGAAGGTGCTAAAGTTATGCACTTTTTCCATATCTGGCTCATCGTGAATACGATAAATCATCGGCCATTCAAAACCTAATTTTTCATGTAAGTCAGCAATAAGAGCACCAACGCGTTTGTTTGCCAATAGCATAAAATCTTCAACCAACATGTGCGCGTCTTGGCGGCTTTTTAGATAAACAGATAAAGGCTTACCTTCTTCGTCTAACTTAAAGCGAACTTCTGGTGATTCAAAATTGATGGCACCTTTGCTAAAACGCTTTTTTCGTAATTTATGAGCAAAGGTATTCAATAGTTTTACTTCGTCTACAAAATCACCTTCGCCTGTTTCAATGCGTTCTTGTGCTTCTTCATAAGTAAAGCGACGATCAGAGTAAATAACGGTTTTTCCAAACCACTCACTGATAACATCACCTGACATGTCCATTTCAAAGATTGCTGAAAAGGTCAGTTTTTCTTCTTCTGGTCGCAAGGAACAGACACCATTGGATAGCTTTTCTGGCAACATCGGCAGAACACGATCTACCAAATAGACAGAAGTCGTTCGGCGAGCAGCTTCTTTATCTAATTCAGAACCAGGACGGACATAATGCGTTACATCTGCAATGTGTACACCGATTTCATAGTTGCCGTTATCCAATAATTGGACAGAAAGTGCATCGTCAAAATCTTTGGCTGTTTCTGGATCAATCGTAAAGGTTGTAATGTCACGCATATCACGACGCTTGGAGATTTCTTCTTGCGTAATTTTTGTATCAATGGTCGCATTTTCACGCAGGACCTCAGGAGGAAACGTCAAATTGAATCCTTTTTGGATTAAAATACTCTTCATTTCAATATCATTACCACCTTCGGTACCAAAGTAGGTGGTGATTTCACCTTCAGGATTGGACTTATTGTCTTTGTGCCATTTACTAATACTCACAACGACTTTTGCGCCGTCTTCTGCATCTTTTGGCAATTTCTTGGGATCTAGCATAATATCCGTTTGCATGCTAGGATTATCTGGCACAACAAAAGCAAATTTGCGAGACAAGACCAAAGTACCTATAAACTGTTCGGTTTTGCGTTTTATGACTTGAGTAACTTCGCCTTCTGGTTTGCCTCTTCGAGAGAGGTACCAATAAACTTCAACAGTATCACCGTGTAAGGCATTCATACACTTGTGTGCAGGCACAAAGATGTCTTTATCGAGGACTTCTTTTAGTTCGCCACAAACCACATAGGCAGAGCCGCTGCGGGTGACATCCATAACACCAGTAGCTGTATTGCCTTGGCTTTTTGTTTTTTCTGTCGTTCTTTTGGCTGATTTGTTCCATTTGAATTTACCACGGCGGGTAGCTTCTAATTTGCCTCTTTCGACGAGTTTTTCCAAGCAATGTTGAACAGAGTCAACAGAGTTAGCAATTTTTAGTTTTCTAATAATGCTTTTAGCATCAAAAGGTGTTGTAACCTGCTTGCTTAATAGATCGAGTAGTTTTCTTTCTAAAGCGGGTACAGATAAAGCCTTAGGTTTTCTATTTTTTGAATTTCTTTTTTTTCGTGTCATTCTAATTTTGTAATGGGTGTTTATTTGGTTTTTAGCCTGTTGTAGAGCTGTTGAATTGCAACGGCTCTACAACAGGTTAAAAACCTACAGGATTTAATATGAAATATATTTAAATGGGAACTATCTCTCCATCACCTGTTAATTGAAGGGAAGTATGTAGGTGATTGTCTTCTGAAGATACAGGAGCACTATTTCCTTCCGCATCTAAGCGTCCTTCAGCGCAACTAAACAGCCAAGAAGGGCTGATTGTGCAAACCATTTGATACAACCCATCGCTGCCGTATTTAGTTCCCGCGATTTTAGATTTATCAATTAAAACACCTTTTAAGGTGTATGTAGTCAAAAAGTAAGTAGAGCCTTCTAAGCCTGCTTCCCAGTAGACAATCGCAATAAATTTTTTGGTGTCTGGTAAAGAAAAGCAAGGCATATACTCGGTATATTCATCAATAGCCTCTTCTTTGCCCAAGACAAAGTTAAACATCCAAGCAGCAGACAGCGGATCATTTTTTAAGCTGATTTGGCGTTGTGTTTCAGAGGTAATGGTAAAAGGTAGCTCAACCTCAGGGAAAAAATTGATAAAATTGACAAAGGTAATCCGATTGGCCTTTTTTCCTGGAAAGATCTTGACCTTATCTGTTTTGAAGTCGGTTTTTAAAGCTTCTAGATCGTTATGATCGTGCGATTCGTGGTCACAATTAGGGCCACAATCATGATCGTGTTGTTGCTCTTTTTTATGACTTTCGTGTGTGCAATTTGGACTACAGTCGTGGTCGTCGTGATCTTTATGATATACTTTGATTGGTTTCATGTTTGTATGCTACTATTTTTATGCTTAAATATGTTTTTAGATTAGAATTCTGAGTTTTTTTCTTCCTCCAACTCAATATAAATAAATACCTTGTTTTTTCGGCAAGTTGCGTGTACTAAGGTACCATCTTTTAGCATCTTGTGCCATTGATTTTGTTTATTTATTTTTTCTCCAAAGTAAGTTGTAATCGTTTTTTGAGCGGCTTCCGAACTATTGTGTTGAATATTGATTTCTACCAATGGATAAACACCCGTTTTAGCAAAAAGATAATAAACAGAAGGGTAGTCACTGCCTTCGAAATCTTCTGTAAAAACTTTACGAGGTGTTTCTTGTAAGGAATTAACAGGATAAGCCTTACTTCTTAGTTTCAGCACCTCACTTTGAGGCATTCCTAGTTTTATGTTTTGAATTATATTGGGCAAATAGGCACCATCTTGTTGGTTTGTTGTTTGGTTTGTTGTTGAACAAGCTACAAAAAACAAAGCAATAAATGCACTAAAATAGAATGGTTTCATAAGACAAAACAGTTGATTGATGTTGAAGGCAAGCAGTTGGAATATAGGTTACGGTGTTGGTACTTCCAAAACATAGGTTGCCTGACGAAAGAACAAAAGTACGGGTTTGCTAGATTCTTCCACTAATTTTAAACCTAATTCTTCAAAGGCAATCTTCCATTCTCGATCCGATTTGTTTTGATAAGTCATGCTAGAATGCCCGAAATTGACCAATGTATCCATCCAATAGGTTAAGTATTGTTGCACTTTGTTTCTATAAATATCCTCAATAATGACAATTCTTTTTGAAATACGAGCCGTTTCTTTCAGTACAGGAATCGGATCTGGCGTATGATGTAAGACCGTTAATAATAAAGCAACATCAAAATGTTGATCTTCAAAAGGCATGATTAAGCCGTCATAAACAACAGGCTGAACATCTGGCAAAATGGACAGATCGGCAACATCCATTGGAGTACAGATTAGTTTTTTTTGCCGTAAAGTATGTGTAATCATACCATTGCCACAGCCAATGTCAATGTTTTTTTCATCTTGGTTCAAATGAGGCAAAACAGATTTAAGTTTGTTTTGAATCCATTTTTTACCTAAACCACTGGCATAGAAACGGCCAATTAAATCAAATTTTCTTATGGCTTGTAATATCATTTATTTTAAGTTGCAATCATCTAAATAAATAAGCTGCACACATATTTTGTGTGCTTATTTTACGTTCAAATCAGAGGGTATCACAAATATTGTACGGAATTTTAACTTGGCTCCATTTTTTGTGATATAATCCACATATACTAAGTAAGTTTTATTTCAAAAAATCTAAAATATTTTGATTATAAACCTTTGGCCGTTCGCCATTGGGAGCGTGCGAGGTTTTCGGAATCGTTTTATAAGTAGCTTGTTCGTCACCAAAGTCTTTTTGAAGCTGCTCTCCAATACGATTGGGAATGAGTTTGTCATGATCGCCCCAAAGTAGTAAAATTTTGCAATTCAACTCAAAATCTCTTGCGGTAAGTTCTGCTCGGTTTTCAAATAAGTTAGTCAACAAGCCTTTCTTTTCTTCCACTTGATTTTTGAACATACCAGCATGCACCTTTTTTAGGATGAAATTAGGAATATAAGGAGGGCGACGAAAAGCCAAGTTAATTAACTTCCGCAAGCCTTTGGCATCAGCAGGAACAAGTAATTCTTCAATCGTATCAACTTGATGTTGCTCTAGTGTATTGGCGATATCTTCTTCTGTGAAATAACGAACGGGACTCCCACAAATAGCCAGTTTAGAAACCTGCTCCTTGAGTAAGTCGGATAATGTTATACCAACCAATCCTCCATAGGAAATACCAACAATAGAGATCTTTTGAAGGTTCAAATGGTTTATTAATTGTTGAACGCAAGTAGCTTGGAAATCGATACTATAAGTTCCATTACTAGAAGTACTTTCACCAAAATAGATCAAATCAGGAATGATCAATTCATATTCCTTGGCGAAGGCTTTGATTTGAGGATCCCATTGGAACTTAGCAGCGGGACCAAAACCATGCAAGAGCAACAAGGGTGCTCCTTTTCCTCCTCTCCAATAATGCATTTTGGTATGCTCATCTAATTGAAAAAAGGCCGAGGTTAAACCAAGACGCTTGTATTTTTTTGTCAATTGATGATCCAGGAAGGCATGAAGATCTCGTAGAATGAAATAAAACACAACCATTATGAAAATCAAAACAAGAAGGATGAATAGTGGAAACATAGCTTATTTTTTAACAAATTTATACAAATTCACTTGGCTATTCCTTATCTTAGGAATGAAAATTAAATAATAATTTGATTGATTGTTAACCCCCTTGATATTATGTCACGTCTATCCATTTTTTTCTGCATCTTTTTTTTGTTTGGTACACAATTAAATGCTACGATCCTTGATTCCATCGTATTACATCTTAAAATAGATGATAAAGAGAATGTGTTACATGTTACAGAGACTTATTACTTGGCAGATGATCAAGCGATGCCTACATGGAGTCGTGTCGTTTTCCATGAAGGTATAACAGAGATGCCCTTACTTTTTCAGCGTTTGGAAAATAGTCAATTAAGATCAGATAATGGCGAAAAAATAGCCTTGGAAACCTATAAGTATGGTTTAGAACGAACCTATTTTGATTATAAAGAAGCAACAACAGAGGGGCCTATCGTATTGAGCTATGATATATTACATGCCTTTGATGGGAGTGCTGTTCCTAAAGTTGAATTTAGATTCTACAATTTTGGATTAGCAGCTTATGAAATCAAGATCTATGTAGAAACTCCAGAGGGGAGTGAATTGACTGAGGCGAATTGGGATGTCACTTATTATGATACTAAAGAAGGCGGAGAGTTTGGCTATAAGTCTGATCTGAAAATGGAATCTTACAGAGCAAATCTGTATCACCTGACTTTAAATGTTGTAGAGGGAAATACTTCTTTTTATAGCGCAAGCTTACAAGGCAGTTTTCAATTTAAGGAAGCCCTAGTTTTAGAAGCACCAACCGATTATAAAGAAGAGTGGAAAATCCAAGGAGGTAATTTGTTGTGGATTGTTTTAGGAGCTTTAATTCTAGCTTTATTATTGCGATTCTTTCCAGTAAAAATTTATCCTTATGCGATTCGTTTATACGGCATCGCTCTTTTTGTCTTGGCATTTTGGTCTGGACTTTCGCTCTATGTGTTTTTTTGGAAGACAACAGGTTTTGGAGAAAACTTTTTTAATGAATTAATGGCTCAAGCGTTATTTCTAGTATCTTTTGGTCTAGTGATGTATACGATTCATGTGAATTTGGGAAAGCGAAATCCTCAGGCTTATTATTCTATTCTAGCTTTTCCAATTTTGTTTTTTGTTTTTCTAGGGCCAGCAACGGTTAACCCTGTCATGTATTTGTTGATTCCAATGGCTTTTGCGCCCATGCTTTTTTGGTTCCAAAAGAAAAATGCAACCTATCTTGGCGCCACTTATTACAAATGGGTTGAGCAGGTAGAAACGGCTGGAAAAATGAGCTTTGACGTCTTGAGCAAAAAAAGCGACTTATCAACCAAGCGTTTGATTGAAATTTTTGAAGCAATACCACACCATCCTGTTTATATTGATTTTGAATCCAACACTTTTTTGTCTGCGTCTGCGATTGCTTTACAGCAAAAGCACCTTTTGTGTACAAATTGTGGCGCTGCAACGGAAATTAAAAACGAAGACCTCCTACAATGCAGCCATTGTCATACGGCTTACCGCGAAAGTCGAGCAAAAAAACCTTCCAAACCAATTCCTGAAATGGTTGCTGTGACGAGTGAAATTTTGACGAATTTTGCTTACGTATTGTTTGTTCTTTGTGCCTTAATGGGAATTGCCTTTATGGGGGAAGCTATTTTGGGTAATGGGGGAGATGGGTTAATGGGGTTCATTACTTTATTGGTTGTTGTGACTATCTTTGCAGGGGCAGGAATGTCATTGATAATTTCAAGTGAGGTTTTAGAAAAAGGTGAAAACGATCGTTCCAAGTGGGTCTTGCTAGTGCTTTTTATTTTCATAACACCACTCTATATTTGGTATCGTTTGGGCAAAGACAAAAGGATCCAACTACATTTTGACCAAGAGGCGAATAAAACAATAGATGCCTTTGTCCAGCAAAAAGGAACCGTTTTTATCGAAGAACTAGCTTCGCACTTAGGAATTCAAAAGAAAGAAGCCTTAGAAATAGCCGATTATTTGTGTGGAAACAACCTTATTCAAGCTGTTTTTGATGTTGAAAAAAATCAATTGGTGCATCGTACTATTTGGGAAGAATTGTCAGGAACAAACTCTTGTAAAAGCTGTGGCGGTCTAGTTCAAGTGAAAGGATCAGGGGCCGAATGCATGCATTGTGGGGGCTAAAAAATAAACGTACCTTCTGTTTTTTTTACTATATTCGTAATTTTTTCGCTAAAATAGAAGCTGTTTATGAAGCACCCGTATTATTTATATCTACTTTTCTTTTTTGTGGTTGAAGCTTCTTTTGCTCAATCGACTGAGGAGTTAAACTACTCAAAAATAGACTCCCTTCTAGTTTATTATCAGGATAGCCAACAACTTGATAAAGGAATAGCGCTTGCTATTGAAGTTAGTCAGCAGTCTAGTGGAGTAGATTCGATTTATGGTAAATATTTGGACTTAGTGAGTTTTTTATACCAAAAAAATGGAGATTATGCGAATGCATTAGACTATAGCAATCGTGTACTCCAAGTTTTTGAGCGATCTAGTGGCAAAAATACCATTTATTATTTAGAAGTTTTAATGCGAATTGGACTAATACATTTCAACACGGGACAATACGATAAAGCGCTACCGTATTATATGGAAGCAAAAGATATATCAGACAAAGAACAGTCTAATTATGCTATTATATTAATGAATATAGGGGTCCAACATAATAGCATGGGAAATTATGACGAAGCATTACCCTATTATATTGAAGCAAAAGATAGCTATGTAGAATTCCAAAGCAAAGACGATGCTCAATATGCGATTATTCTTTATAACCTAGCGGAATTATATGGGAAGGTTGGTGACTTGGATAAATCCTTAATGTTTTATGTTCAAGCGAAGGATGTTCTTGAAAAAATACCAGGCTATGAAAGTGCTTTTACGGCAACACTCCGATCAATAGCAGCGACACATTGTCATATGGAAAATTATGATAAGGCTTTGCCACTCGCGAATCAAACGAAAGAAATTATTGAAAAAACATTGGGTAAGGACAATTTTCAATATGGTGCTGTACTAAGTATTTTGGGAATGATTCATCAAGAATTAGGGAATAAGAACAAAGCGTTACCATTTATGCTGGATAGTAAGCGTATAATTGAAAAAACATTAGGTAAAACGCATCCTGAATTTGCTACAGCTATGAATAATTTATCATTGATGTATCAGGAAACAAAACAGCATGAAAAGGCCTTGCCTCTTTTGACTGAAGTGAAAGATCTGATTGAAAAAACGCTAGGAAGAGACAATTCCAGATTTGTTAAGTCACTGAGTGATTTAGCTGCTGGATACAAACTAATGAATGAAGAAGAAAAGGCCTTGGAATTATTTATAGAGGCAAAAAATATTGGAGATAAGGTTTGTACAGAAATGGATCTTGCTTGTGCCGTTTTGGCTATAAATTTAGCGACGTTATATGGCGAAATGGAAGACTTTGATAAAGCCTGGGCGATCCTTTTTGAGGCCATGGATAAAACGACAGCGACTTCCATAGAACATACGTTTGATCAATCGTGGCTAGATCAACTACAAGGAATTACGTATTATTCTAATGCACATCTCGATAAGATGATTCGATCTTTAAGTTTAGCATATGAACTTTTTGGCAAAGATCCTAGTATAAGCGATGTTGTTTCAAAACAGAAACTTGTTGCAGATTTGGCGAATGCTCTATTGGGACAATTGAGAGGACAGGTGACCAATGAGAAGGATAAATTGCGCATGCTATCCAAAAGTACTGATTGGTTAGATAAGAGTCTCTCTATCTTAGATCAAAGTAAGGAGGTTAATAAGGCCTTTAATATCAGCGATCAAAATAAATCTGTCTTATTGTTGCAAGCAACAAAATCAGATGAGGTTTATCGTTTAGGAGAATTGCCAGATTCGTTGGTTGATACGAATAAGAACTTTCTAAAAAAGAAAAGCACCTTAGAAGCAAAATTGGTAGAAGACCGCTCTACACAAGAAAAAGATAGTCTTAGAAATGAATTAAATCAGGTCAATCAAAATATTGATTTTTTTATAAAAAGAATAGAAAAAGAATATCCTAGGTATCACAAACTTAAATACCAGCAAGTAGATGCTAAAGTGGAAGAAATTCAACAGCTTTTGGATGATCATACCGCACTTTTAGAATATGTTATTGCTGATTCTGTCGTACATATTTTTATTGTAGATAAAAAGGAAGTACAATGGTATAAATTTTATGTAGCAAACAAGGTTTTGAAAAAACGGATACAATCCTTGCACGATGCGTTGAGTGAATATAGTTTAGTAGCAAAAAATAAAAATAAATCGTATGAAAAATACATAGCGCAAGCACATTGGTTTTACTTAAAATTAGTGGCTCCAGCTCTTAAAGACAAAGCAGAAATTTCAAACCTTATTGTTGTCACAGATGGAGCATTAGGACATTTGCCTTTTGAAACCTTTTTAGTAAAAGCGCCTTCTCAAGTGTTTAGAGGTTATGGTAACTTGCCTTATTTGATTAATGATTATAATATTTCGTATAACTATTCAGCGACCCTTTGGAAAGAAAATGTTGAAGCTCTTGCTCGAAATAACAATGGTCAAATTTTAGGTGTGGCAGCGAATTATGCCATAAAACTGGATGCTTCTTTACGAGATATTCGATTACCTACTGATCAATGGAGGAGAGATGATTTAATTACGTTGCCTGCGGCCAGAAAAGAAGTGCAGTATCTAAAGGCAAATTATCAAGGCTTTTTTGTATTTGACGAATTAGCTAGCGAAAAAGTAGTGAAAGAGAACGCTGCCAACTTTGCCATTCTTCACCTTGCTACACATGGTTTGTTGGATGCTAAAAGACCCGTCTTGTCTAGCCTTGCAATGACAGAAGACAGTGATCCAATGGAGTCTAATTTTTGGCAAGCACATGAAATTTCTAAAATTCAATTGAATGCAGATCTCGTGGTGCTTTCTGCCTGCGAAACAGGCTTTGGCGAATTTGAAAAAGGAAATGGAATCGCCTCTCTTGCTCGTGCTTTTATGTACGCAGGAGCGCCTGCACTGATTGTTTCGCTTTGGCAAGTAAACGATTATACGACCTCTGAAATTATGAAAAATCTGTATGAGAACCTTGCTAACGGTATGAAGAAAGACGCAGCTTTGAAACAAGCAAAAATTCAATATATAGCCACAGCGGAAGGACTCTTGCAACATCCTGCATTTTGGTCTCCTTTTATTTTAATAGGGAAGAACGACCCTGTAAATATACAAGGAAAAGGAGCTGTCAATCTTTGGCTGATAGGAGGCGCAAGCCTGCTTTTGATTTTGGGAGGCGGATTTATGCTGCAAAAAAGAAAAAGAGTTTAAGGTTCTTTGACTATTTTGAAAAAATAGTCAAATGAGGCACGCAATAGGAGCGTTTTAGTGACTGGTTAAAAGTGTTTTGGCAAAAAATGTCAAACGAAGTGGTAGATAGCGCATGTAACTGCGGTGTTCACGCAAGTAAAGAACCGAGTTTAAATACGAGTTGTACAAATTGTCGATTCTGAAGTTCTATTATCTAGACTTAATGATGAACAATCAACAAAGAGCCTTGTTGGTATATTGGGAGTTAAGATAAGAATCTATTTAGGAGTTTAAGTTTATTACAGAACAATTTATCAAGGAGAATTTGAATAAAGAAAACATAAATATTGTTTGGTTAAAACGTGATGTTCGCTCGCAAGATCACGAGCCTTTATTGAAGGCTGAACGCGCAGCTATTCCATATCGTATAATTTATTTATTTGAACCAACGCTTATTGGATATCCAGATACGAGTGCAAGACACTTGCAGTTTGTTTATCATTCTATTTTATCCTTGAATAAAACACTAAGTACTTTTAATAGAAATGTAGATGTTTTTTATGGAGAAGCAATCGACGTGTTTAATTATCTCAAAGATCACTTTAATCTAAACACTATTTTTAGTTATCGTGAAAGCGGTACTCAAATTACATGGGAACGGGATAAAGCGGTTGGTTTATTTTGCAAGCAATATCAAATTAGTTGGCAAGAGTCACAGCGAGATGGAATTATAAGAGGGATTAAAAATCGATTTAATTGGCAAAAAAACTGGCATAGAACAATGCATGAAAGCTTGATTCAAAATAGCTATACCGTTTTTGAAGGAAAGCCACTTGAACATCCTTTTTTGTTACCCAAACAGTTTGAAACTAAATTAAAGATATATCCAAAAGAATACCAACCAGGAGGAGAGCAAAATGCTTGGCGGTATTTAAAATCATTTGCCGCCCAAAGAGGGTTTAATTATCAAAAATATATTTCAAAACCGAGCGAAAGTAGGAAGGCTTGTAGCAGATTATCACCTTATTTAGCATGGGGAAACATTAGCATTAAACAAGCGTTTCAATTTATTGGCACACATCCTAACGGCACAAGAAATGACAATGCATTTTCAGCAATGCTCACTAGGCTGTATTGGCACTGTCATTTTATTCAGAAATTTGAAGTAGAGTGCCGCTACGAAACGCATTGTATTAATAGTGGCTACGAGTTGTTATCCCATATCAAAAATGAACGTTTTATCAAAGCGTGGAAAACTGGCACAACAGGTTATCCATTGATAGATGCTTGTATGCGAGCTGTTAAGCAAACAGGCTGGATTAATTTTAGAATGCGGGCAATGGTTGTTTCTTTTTTTACACTCAATCTGGATCAAGATTGGCGAGAAGGTACCTATCATTTGGCGAGGCAGTTCTTGGATTACGAACCAGGTATTCATTATCCACAATTTCAGATGCAAGCAGGTACAACAGGTGTAAATACTGTACGCTTATACAATCCTGTTAAGAACTCGCAAGAACATGACCCAGAGGGTATATTTATTAAAAAATGGGTTCCAGAACTTAGTAATGTACCTGTCGCTTACATTCACGAACCATGGAAAATGACAAGAATGGAGCAAATGTTTTGTAGCGTTTTTATTGGAGAAAATTATCCATTGCCTATTGTCGATTTACAAGAAAGTGCTCGGATTGCTAGGGATAAAATTTGGGGACATAAAAAACATCCAGCTGTACAAAAAGAAAAGAATCGAATATTGAATACACACGTTAATAAATAAAGGTTCTTTGACAATTTTTGCAAAAATTATCGAAGAACCAAAAATGCTTTTCTGAAACTAGAACGTGATGTTTAGTACTTTAAATATAGTCTTAAAAAGAACGAAAACGTTGATATAGATTCTATTTTTTAAAATCAAAAAAAATGAATAAACAGCATCATAAAATACATATTATAGGGGGCGGAGTTAGCGGTTTAATCGCTGCTACAGTTCTTGAGGGAAATGGTTTTTCTCCTATTATCTTAGAAGCGACAGATCGAGTAGGGGGAAGACTAAAAACAGATTTTGTAGATGGGTATCAACTGGATCATGGTTTTCAGGTATTACTAACAGCATACCCTGCTGCTCAGAAATATCTTGATTTTGATCTTTTAGAATTACAGCGTTTTTTACCTGGCGCCTCTATTTTCAAAAAGAAGCAGCAAAAAATAATAGGTGATCCTTTAAAAGACTTATCGTTATTGCTACCCACGTTGTTTTCTGGGATTGGAAGTTTTTCAGATAAACTAAAAGTGTTGAAGTTGAATAGTAACTTAAATAAAAAAGGATTGTCAGCTATATTTTCTGATAAAGAACAATCTACGCTTTCATATTTAAAGGGAATTGGGTTTTCAAATGAAATGATTACTGATTTTTTTAAACCATTTTTTAGTGGCATTTTTCTTGAATCGAACCTTGAAACATCTAGTAGGATGTTTGAGTTTGTTTATAAAATGTTTGGAAAAGGATATGCAACCATTCCAAAAGCAGGAATAGAAGCAATTCCCAAACAATTACTGCAAAACCTAAAGAGTACAACGTTCAAATTCAATACAAAAGTAAGAGCTATAAAGGATGGTGAAATAACACTAGACGACAATACAACATTAGAAAGCCAGTTTACGATCATTGCAACAGATTCAAGTAATTTGGTTCCTAATTTAAAAAACAATTCAACCGAATGGAAATCTTGCCATACCTTTTATTTTGAAACAAAAAATCGAGTTATTAACAAGAGGTTAATTGGATTGATTCCTGAAAAAGGAGCACTAATAAATAATATTTTTTATCATACAAGCCTAGAAATGAATGCTCCAACAAAAAAAGAGCTGCTTTCTGTAACGGTTATTGATAATGAAAATTTAGAGGACGAACGGCTTCTTGAACGTGTAGAAAAGGAACTGAAGGAATATTGTGGTATTGACGTAGGTAGATTTATAAAACACTACAGTATTCCCATGGCCTTGCCTAATTTAGTAAATTTGAAGTATGATATGCCCTCAACAGAAACAAGTTTAACAAAGAGCGTATTTTTAGCTGGAGATACACAATTAAATGGATCTTTAAATGCAGCGATGATTTCTGGAGAAAGAGCTGCATTGGGAGTTGTCGAAAAAGTATCAAATACTATTAGATAGTTTTAATTATCAGTTTCTTATGTTTTTGTCTTTGTTTTTGCCTTTGAATGCAGAGTAATGCCTAGTACACTGCCTAACATGAGTTATTGAACAGCAACAGCCCCTACAATATTATTGGCAATTTTATTCGCCAAAGGTAAGTTGTTAATAGAATTGGTGTATTGATCAGTTTGGAAATCGACACCATTTAGTAATTGCTCAATATCTATCGACAACTTGATGCTATCTATTTCTTGAGTAATATCTTTGTTGATGGTCAATTCAATAGCTTGTAAGAGTTGATTTGTACCAATTCTAAAATCAAAGGCTTCGTTTTCATTGGGAATGCCATCGCCATTTCGATCAACTTTGCCCACCATTTTTAAGAAAAGAAAACCATCTACTACATTAGCATAATGCATCGTGTCTGGATGTTGTTTGTACAAATCGTGTGAAGGGTCTGTCAAGTAAGTTCCTATTGCATTATTACTAGCCAAATCGACACCGACATTGAACCGAATTTTGTTGAACGTTTCTACGCGTACTTCTCCTAAATCAAAATTGGTCGCCTCTTCCTTGACAAGCGGAAACCTATTCGGAAACTCCAATAAGGATTGATCCGAACGTTCCAAAACCAATTCCGAAATATAAAATTGAAATTGTTTAAAAGCAGTTTTTTTACCATTGATCGTATAAATTCGATTGATTTCAAAAGGGGCATTGCCTACTCTTAAGGTCCAATCCAAACTCAAGCTGGGGTAAACACAACTAGCATCTGCAACCTCGATGCTAGGATCATAATTGATGGCACCAATATTTTTACAACCAGTTGGCTTAGAACAACTATCCAAGAAAATTATAACGAAGACGAAGAATAGGGATGATTTTAAGTAGGACATAAGTTCATTTGTTTGTCTAAAGAAGCACAATAAGGCAATAAAATTTAAGAAATATTTACAATACTTGGTTAAATAAAATTAGTTCAAAATTCTTAAAATAAGAAGGATCTTAACAGAAGTATTTTGATGAAAGTAGAGTTCTATTAATTATAACATTCGCAATTCACAAATTTATAAAACTCAAAGGTGCTTTTTTTAGCGCTTGATTCGCATTGTAGATTCAAAATGCAGCGCAATATTTGTTATAAAGGCTTATCTGAACGTAAAATAAGTACAAAAAAAGGCGTAGAATCAACGATATTTGCACCTGTATGGGATAGACTGGCAACTTATACCACTTAATTCGGGATTATATCTAATATCTACTAAGAAAAATTGATTTTCATTATAAAAATAAGCAATAGATTTTTATATTTGGTGCGTGTTTTCAAAAATTACTGAAAGTTTAATATAAATCAATTTTATGAAATTATTAGTTTGTGTTAGCCAAACGCCAGATACAACTACCAAAATCAAATTCACCAATGGTGATACTGAATTTGATACCAATGGTGTTCAATTTATTATGAACCCATATGATGAGTGGTATGCACTTGTACGCGCGTTGGAATTAAAAGAACAAGTTGGTGGTACGGTGACATTGTTTCACGTAGGGCCAAAAGCAAATGAAACTGTTATCCGTAAAGGATTGGCAGTTGGAGCAGATAATGCTGTTCGTGTAGACGCTGAAGCTTCTAGTGCTATGTTTACATCAAAACAAATTGCTGCTTATGCCAAATCAGAAGGATTTGACATGGTATTTTTAGGTAAAGAAACGATTGATTACAATGGTTCTATTGTTGGATCTATCGTTGCCGAATTATTGGACATGCCTTTTATCTCTTATGGTACTGGAATGACAGTAGAAGGGAATACGGCTACTGTTGATCGCGATATTGAAGGTGGAAAAGAAACTATTGAGGTGGATACACCATTTGTGCTTTCTTGTGCCAAAGGTATGGCTGAACAACGCATTCCAAACATGCGTGGTATTATGATGGCAAAACGTAAGCCGATTACAGTTATTGATGCTGTGGCTGCGGAAGATTTGGCAAAAGTAAGTAAGTACGATTATCCTGCTGCTAAAACTGGTGTCAAATTGATCGATCCTGAAAATATGGACGAGTTGGTAAACTTATTACATAACGAAGCAAAAGTAATCTAATCATATGGCTGTTTTAGTATTTGCAGAAAGCCTAACAGGCTCTATCAAAAAAGCTGCTTTAGAAGCAGTAACTTATGGCAAATTGACTGCTCAAGCATTGGGCACAGAATGTATAGCCTTGACGATTGGAACAGCAACTGGTGCTGAATCTATCGGTCAGTATGGTGCTGCCAGAGTAATTAATGTTGCAGGTTCAGATGACTTTGATTCGCAAGCATATGCTGCTATCATTGCTAATGTTGCTACAGCAGTAGGTGCAAATGTTCTTGTATTTGCACATTCCTCTACAGGAAAATCATTGGCTGGCCGTTTGGCTGCTCGCATGGAAGCTGGTTTAGTTTCTACTGTGATCTCTGTACCAACGGGAAGTTCTTTTGCTGTTAAAAAAGGCGTTTTCTCTGGTAAAGGATTTGCTACGTACGAAATTAGCTCTGCTAATAAAGTCGTAACAATTGCACCGAATACCTTCCGTCCAGAAGCTACTGGCAGCGATGTTGCTGTAGAGAGCATGACGGTTGATTTTCCTGCTAATCGCGTTCGCGTAATATCCAAATCAACGGTTGATGGTGTTGTGCCATTGCCAGAAGCTGAATTGGTTGTTTCTGCTGGTCGTGGAATGAAAGGCCCTGAAAATTGGGGTATTGTTGAAGAAATGGCGACTATTCTTGGCGCTACAACAGCATGTTCTCGTCCTGTTGCAGACGTTCACTGGAGACCTCATCATGAGCATGTAGGTCAAACAGGTGTGGCTATTCGTCCAACACTTTACATCGCTATTGGTATTTCTGGCGCTATTCAGCATTTGGCTGGTGTCAATCAATCGAAAGTAATTGTCGTGATCAACAAAGATCCAGACGCTCCTTTTTTCAAAGCAGCAGATTATGGTGTCGTTGGTGATTTGTTCGATGTTGTTCCTCGTTTGAACGCAGCCTTGAAGAAATTCAAAGCTGAAAACTAAGAGCCTGTTTAAATTTTCTTTTCGATGAAAACCAAACCTTTAAGAACTTGGCTTCATGAATATTTTATCACTTAGCTCGCTAAGCAACAAAATATTCACCTCGCCAAAACCGCAAATCTTTGATTTTCAAACTCAATAAATTTTAAATATGCTCTAAAGATAGGATAGAGTTTCTCTATTTTGATATAAAAAAAGCAGCATCTCGATTGAATTCGGGAGGCTGCTTTTTATTTTAGGTAATTATTATTGTTTAGACGATTCGGAATTATCTAGCGGCTAATTTTTCTAACAGTTGATAAGACCCTTTCATGCCATCTTTATTGTAGCCTTCAGTTTTGCCTAGACTAATGGCTTTTTCAAGCAATTTTTTTGCTTTTTTATACTTTCCTAGCTTGTAACAGAGCGCTCCTTGAGTGTCTGTATTGGCATATTCTGGTATGATTTTTACAGATTTTGTTACCCATTTTAAGGCTTCTTTCAAGATCTTTTTGTCATCGAACCATTCGTAAGTATTCCAAGCCCAAAGATTCAATTCGTCTTTGTCATTACTGGATTTCATATAAGTTTTTAGCGTAGTTTTGTATTCGGGAGCTGTTAAGTGTTTCTTCTCTTTATAATATTTGCGATGCATTCTTAGAAAGTCTACTTTTGCGCTAATTGCAATTGTTGAACCGTTTATAATCCCTGTAATCTCGCTAATGATTGTAGCTCTTTTGGTAGGGTCATCTTCCCTAATTGCTCGTTCTTGTGCGGAATATTGTAAATCATAAATGGAATAAAGTACATCTTCCTTGCCAACTGCTGCTTCAAAAGCTGTTCTATGTTCAAGAAAATAAACAGATATTGGATCTTTATAATCATAAAAGCCACTGGTTGCTTGAATGATTAGTTGTAGTCCGTCAGCACTAATTCTTTCTTCTTCCGAGAGACCTGCCCAATAATCATCAAAAATTACTCGACCTTTTTCACCAGCACTGGATAAAACATGCAGGTATTCTTTGACAAAGTCTTTGTCTCGTTCTCCTTTTTTATAACGTTTTTGGTAAGAGGCTAATTGCTTTTCTGGATTAATTGCATCATGGCTTAGTGCCATTAATTTTGCTGAATCACGAGCACCTACTGCTTTGTGAATCAATTCGCCATCCGCAGAAAAATAGAGTAGGGTTGGGAATGCTGCTACTTTATACATTTTTGCAAATTCAGGACCTTCTCCTTTTTGCATATCCAATTTGTAAGCAATGAATTTTTCTTTGAAATAAGCACCAATTGCTTCTTGGCTGAAAATTTCTTTGGACATCCATTTACAAGGGCCACACCAAGTGGTGTAGCAATCTACAAAAATAGGTTTGTTGCTGGCCTTCGCTTTCGCTTTTACATCGGCCCAAGAGCTGTGTTCAAATTCAATACCTTGTGCTTGATTAACAAAGGGCATACTTAGGAATAAAAAGGCAGTCGTCCACTGAATTAATTTTAGTTTCAACATTTGTTTGGTAATTTGAGGTTACGAATAGTGGGTGGGTTGAAAAGGATTCAGGATATCTGTATAATGAACAAAGAAAAAAAGGTTACAATTTTGTTAGCCTATACGGCATCTATATCCTTCATGATCAATATTATGGTAAACCCAAAATCTAATTGAAATCTATTTTATTGGCAGTCGCCTAAATAAAGACGATTTTTCAACAAAGTATTGCCAAGACGCTTAACTTAAAAACTATGAAGACTCAAGAAATATTTTGTGAGATGAAAATACTAGTCACCTTTATTACGATACTCTTTTTGTTCTTTGGTTCAACAACTAATGCTCAAGATTGGCAAACGAAATACGATTCTATCCGTAACCTGACGAAAGAAATTTGCCTTGTTCAAAAGGATGGAAACTGGTCTTTGAATTATAAGAAAGATGGCGAAACCGCTTTTAGGAAAATTTTTCAGGATATAAAGATCTATAAATATCATCATTCCAAGTACGATAGAATGTACAAAATACTAGCGGTTCGAGATGAACAAGGGAAGGTTGGAATGTTAGACGAACAAGCCAATCTACTGATCCCAATTGTTTATGACAGTATTTTTCAAGACGGCTTGATAATTTATGCTAAAAAGGCAAAAAAATGGTCCTTGTTCAATTTATGGGGAAGAACTGCTTTTCCCTTTGAATTGGATGAAATTTATCCTAGAAAAACGAAGCACTTTAATGGACATATCATCAAAAAAGGCAATTACTATGGCTTGATTGACAAGTACCTCAATATCTATTTTGAACCAATTTATGATAGTATTTTTGTTTGGGAAAATTATCCCTATATCAATTACGTGCAAGCTAGTATAAAAGGAGAGTGGGGTTTATTTTCTATGGAAAATGGAAAGTTAGATCAAATTTTATCACATCGATACGACAATTTTAGTTTGCATTCTTGGACTGGAGCCTATTATACCAGAGAACACCACATCCAAATCGGAAAGAATGGGCAATATGGATTGTGGTATAGCAAAAAGGATTCTATTGTGTTACCTGTCAAATATGACCGAATTGTACAGTATTATAGAAAGGATAAGCACACTGTTTTACAAGTTAGTAAAGAAGGAAAAAAAGGCTTGTTTGATACCAAAGAACAACAAGTAGTCCTGGCTTTAGAGTATGATGAAATTGAACATATTGATCCTTATCGAAAACTACTCTGCCTTGTACAAGGAAAAAAGAAAGGGCTCTTTAGCTTAGCTAATAATAAAAATATACTTCCTTGTGTTTATGACAGCATTAATACCAAAGGACAAGGGTCCTTTATTATTGTGCAACAAGCGAGTAAATATGGCTTGTATCAAACTCAAACGAAATTGAATACGGGCTGTATTTATGATCGGGTCTTTCCATATAAAAACAAAGGTGCTTACTTTGTAGAGAAAGAAGGAAAAATCGGCTTATTGGATATGGAAGGAACCAAAATTATACCTTGTATTTATGATGAAATTGGAGATTTAAATACTTCTTTCATTGTTGCCAAACTGAATGCGAAACCAGGAGTGATTAATGCAGAAAACTATAAATTCATAGATCTGTCTTCTTATGAAGAGGCAAAACTAGACAAGTCTTATATCTTTGTTCGCAAAGATAAAAAATGGGGACTTTTAGGAAAAGAGGGGCAATTGCAGATTGACTTACTTTATGATCAAATTAATTGGACGAAAGGAAAGTGGTTTATCGCTCAAAAAGAAGATAAATTTGGGGTGATTGATCATTATAATAAAACCTTAATTTCTTTTAATTACACAGCGCTATCGGCAACTTCTTCTCATGAAAGTTGGTTGGTCAAAAAACAACAAAAATTTGGAATCATTAGTAAATCAGAAGAAGTACTGGTTGATTTTAAGTACGATGAATTACATGATTTCTATTATCAACAGAAAGAATACGCCATTGCTAAAATCAAAAAAAAATATGGACTCATTGATTTTGGCGCTAATGTATTGATTAAGTTTAAGTACCAATATATAGCACCATTTACAGATGCTAAAGGCGTCTTTTTTGCATTAATTGTTAAAAAAGGAAAAAACGTAGGCCTAATGGACCTAAAAGGAGAACTTTTAATGCCCTTCAAATATGAAGATATAGAAGTTGTTAAAGGAAATTTCATCCGATGTATAGACAAAAAAGGAACGGTTGAATATTATACACTAGAAGATGGAGAAATAAAAAAAGGAAGAGAATAATGTTGAGGTAGGGGCATAAAAAAAGGAAGATTCTGGTCTTCCTCATTTAAGCTATATGATCACTATAACAGCAAAGTGACCTAAAAGGTTCACGAGATAAGCACTTTTTTTTAAAAAAAAATAATGAAGTGATTTTATGTTGTGTTTTTGCTTGATATACAGGTGTTTGTGTTTTTGAAAAAAGAATAAAAAATACCCATCATTGAAACACAAAATGGTGCGGTTCAATGATGGAGAGTATATTTGCTTAATAAGCAATAGCCGTATTCGGCAAAGCAAATTTTAAAGCGTCCATGACTTCTTTGTTTTTTGCAATCGGGTTTTGGGCCAAGTGCAATTTTTTGAGATGCGTCATATATTTTAACGACTCAGGAAGCGTATGGAGTTTATTTCCATTGAGATTGAGCGTTTTTAATTGTTTCAGTTCTGCAATTTCAGCAGGCAAAAAAGTTAGTTTGTTCTTAGAAAGATTTAAGGTTTCTAACTTGTGTAAATGCCGAATCTCTGGGGTTAATTTGGTTAAACTATTGGACATTAAATTCAAGTTGACCAATTCTTTTAAATTTGAAAGCTGTGTAGGAAGCCGTTTAATTCTATTTCTAGATAGAATAAGAACACGCAGCTTAACCAATGCGCCAATGTCCGCCGATAATTTGATGAAATTATTGCGACCCAAATAAAGGGTGTCTAACTGCGTCAATGCTGCAAAGCCTTCTGGAAACTTATGCATATTATTATTCGTTAAGCTCAGTGTTTTCAACTGTGGTAAATCGCTTAAACTAAAGGGCATGCTCAACCAACATTGATTGGTGAGGTATAGCTTTTCTAAATTTTTGAACTGACTCATTGACATCCTTCTTCGGAGATAACGATAATCCTCCAATTTGATGATTTTGATTTTATCAGCAATGTCAAATTCTAAGCACCAATTAATTTTTTGGACACTATTAGAAAGGAGCAAAAGAAGTTCTGAATCTCTAAGAGGAAAGCCAACTGCATGTAACAAAGCTAAAGCTAACCGTTGATTTTCTTCAAAAGGGCTGCGCAATAGAGCTTTTACTCTATCGTAATCTATATCTGTAGAATTCATGAAATGAATGTTGTGTTATGTAATGTTTTTGCAGGAGCAGACTCAACTGATCGCATGAAATGAAGTTGAAAACAACTTATTTCTAGGAAGAATATTGAGTGAAAAACATTTTAGACTTTCATAACAACAAAAAGGATTTTTGGTATTTCCAATAACTGCTAAACTAGTAAGGCTTTGATAAAGTTCCCGAAATTTAATCTTTTTTCAAATTTGATAAAAAATCGTCCAACTATTTAGAAGTATTTGCCAATTCAATGCCTCTATACATGTTGCAGGCACTACTAATATTAATCATCTTTAAGAAAAGACGGGTTAGAATAAACACTTGAGAAATGCCAAAAGAAATAAAAATCGTGTTGGCAGAATCTATTTCAATAAACATAGAAATTAGATAATTGCTATAAATTACAAGAAACCAAAGAAGCATATTGACTAAGTATAGACCATAGGTTTTTCGGAAATTCTTAAGTACTAAACGCACGGCTTTCCATATAGATTGAAAAACCCAAGGTTGGTCATTTTCTACCAGAATAACTTTGGTGTAATCTTGCCACACAAAAAAGAAAGTAGCAAATAAAATATAGGTTGGTGCAATAATTTTGAAGGCAAAAGAAATCGTCGCTTCATTTTCTAACTCAAAAGGAGAGAGGCCGTTAACCGATTTATAAAAGATAAAGGCAAAAATAGCAAAAACAACAAGATGAATGATTAGAAAGTAAATGGTTAATCGAAGAATTCTACCAAAATAATGTGCCCCTTCTCCCCAAAAAATATGTTTATCGTATTGGGCTGGTGTTTTCAAAAAGGTAGCAATAATACCGCCCATAAAAAAAACAAAGAGTAATAGATATAAAATTAATACCGTTATAGATTGGTCAATAATAGGCAAAAAACCTTCTCCGTAAGCATTTTTAAAATCATTGAGGAAGGTATAATCAAATCCTTTGATTAGATCCGATACAATCAAGGATTGTCCAACGGTAGACTCTAATAAATTTTTGAGCGGGTACGCTACAAAAATAGCCAATAGAAACGTCATCAAATACAGTAATGCCAAAATACGTTTGTATTTCCATGTTTGAATAAATCCGTTTTTTATGGCTTGTAATATGTGCATAAGATAAGAGCCTTCTATTATGATAGGTTTAGGTGTTGTTGTTTCGATAGTTATTTATATAATCGCACTAGCACTAAGCATTGCTCCTTGAATCCAAGTCATAAAAGAGCTAGAATAACGAGTGATGCCCGACGATTTTTGTTCAACAGTATAACTGTTGTTGATTAAGTTTTTGTCCAACGGTATTTTTAAATTAGGGTCAATTTCTACGGAAACAATTTTTCGAGTACCACGATATGTAAAATCAAACGAACGTGCTTTTCCATCCCATTCTTCCAAGATAATATCACCATTGTCAAAGGTGATTCTTACTTCTTGTGGCACCCAAAATTCGCCCAAGCGATAGAGAATCGTTTTTGCTTCAAATTGTTCTTTATGATTAGGATCTGGAACCGATGCTTTTGTGATGTCGTCAAAATAGCCTAAGGGTTCTTCAATTTGTTTGTTGCTAATCG
>JAVCKV010254814.1:0-128708 GCA_032274145.1 Herpochondria borealis | reverse complement strand
TCTCAAAGACCCCCCCATAGTAGAGAGATGACAATGTTTTTTGAAGGTGTTTGTGTGGCAGCAATCCTGGTGGACACGCTGTCTTGACCAAAATAGCTTCGATGCCCCCTCCATCAGCGTCAATCATTTGTTCCAATAATTGTTTTTGAGGTGCCATTCGCCACAGATAAGAAAGAGAAGTCAATTGCAATTGCTTACAAACCACATGTTCCACACGTACACGCTGATAGGTTGATAAAATCGCACCCGAACAAACCGCCTCTATTTGTGGATAGCGTTCTTTGGCTGTTCGCAGAGCCAAATACAAATCATTCACTTCATCGCCTTCTTCTGCGTTGAGTAGTTCAACACGAAGGGTGTCACCACCGACCTCCACAAACCCCACCGGGAAGACGTTCAGGTCGGCGGGGTTACTGACCACGGGTGGATCAACGCAGTGCACATCAATGCTCCACGCCTGATTGGACGTGCAATCACCCACTCGGCCGATCAGTACGAGATTGTCTCCGCCCGTCAATGGCTGCACCAGGCCGATAACAGCACCGCTGCTCTCACCGATTTTAATGAGATTTGCGTACACCTCCACGATACCACCCGGTTGAGGATTAGTAATGGTGATCGAGGTGTCGCCCGCCTGTGCACTCTCCGGTATCGGTGCCGGCAACATCGAACACGGCTGCGTGGTCACTTTTCCTGGAGGGCTGGCGGGTTGATCGGCACAAAGCGACTGAGTCGCCTCCACATCGTCAGCCAATGCGAGTGGGGAAGGCAAGTTGATCGTGATGCTGCCCCCAAAGCACGGCCAGGATCCCAGAGGCGTTCCTGCGACGGTCACGTGGACTATGGCACCGTTGACGATGTTGCCGACTAACACCTGCCGGGTCGTTTCAGTCGCACCCTCTATGGTCGGAGTGGGTAGAGGTGAGGGCGCCAGTTGGGTCACCACTGCTTCGGAGATTTCCGTATTGCGCCCGCAGAATGAGGCACGTACCGTGATCACGTCACCGGTACTGTTGGCGGGACTGACGTTGTATCCGCAGGTGTCGTCCCGATAAACGATGCCTGATCCAACGATCCCGTGGCTTGAGTTCTCCACAGTTACTTCGAAGTCCACCGGCAAATTGCCAACACCGATTCGCACGCCGCAGTCCAGGGTAGGGCGAGGCCTGATTACCGGTCGTGGTAGACCCAGCGGGAATGCCTGCTCAATCCCGATGACGCGGATTGGTACTGAGTAATCAGAGACCCGACCGTTGTGGGCTTGCCGGGCATCAACCAACATATCGACCTCCAGGCCAAAGCCCGTTTTGATTAACAAACCGTTGGGGTAGGGCCACTCACCTGTTTCACTCACCTCGGCGATTAATCCGCCACCGGGGTCACGCACTCGAATCTCAACTTCGGCAAACGGAAGAAACGATTGCACGTGTACTCTGCCCTGACACTCCACGATGGGGTCGGTCAACGTTGGCGGAGATATCCTCTCCGGATCCCGCCGAAGCTCAATCTTTCCGGCGTCAATCATCTCGCCTCTCACATCGAATCCTCCCTGGTTATTGCGAATCAGAGCGATGCACGAAGCCAATGGCCTCGCCATCCCGCTTATACGGGCACCTTCGCCCTAGCGCTCACTACAGTGTGACCGATCGCTGACGTTGTTCAATAATCCATATGATCTATTCATCGTCCTGCATCACGACTGAAAATCCATGTGGTTAAAACGACCTGAATACACGCTAGCCCATTATTGATGCACTAAAAAAACTAGTTGTTGGCAACAGCCAGAGCTCCAGATTACATCTATCCCCTTAGTCACCAGGCTGACAGACTGCTCTACATCGCCAGGGACGAAGGCCGGGATAGACTGGATAGACTGGGAAGTCGCATTGAAACAGATTCAAACCGCTGGAATTTCCTTGTGATGGTATATATTTGAATAGTTGGCGTTCCGGTAGATTATCTAAAGTCTTAAGACTGATTATTCGATATACCGCTGGTTAAACCAGCGTAGCGTAGACCACATCAAGCAACACCCTTCACAGCTAGCGACAACGGATCGTCTTTATTCTCCCAGATCACTTACCCAGATCTCGGTGACCTCTCCTTCCACGATCAACGCTGACCAATCACCGAAGGACAGTAGTTGTCCGTTTGGCGTGGGCAGAGACACCTGCGGTGTACCAAAGGCACTGACGAGATCTCGTATATGCCGATATTCTCTGGGGACATTGCGAATAATCATTAACTCCAAATGATGGTCCAGCGCGAGTAGCCAGTTGTTAGCATCGTCAGTGAATATCCGGGCATCTAAAGACGGGAGCGTTTTTTCAGCAATTGGGTTGGCGTTCCAATGGGAGGCCAAATAGTGGCGTACATCTGGGTATCTGATGTCTCTTTGTCCTTTCGGAAGCCCCGGGTTTTGCCACGGAGTGACAGAGTCTTTTTCAGCACACTCAACCATCATCCTGAAACAAACCTGTTGCTGATAAGCCAGCGGTAGCTTATCCAGATTTTCATACAACTTATTCCAATACATTTTCGCCGTATCGTCTCTTCCTCGGTCATCCAACATCCTGGCCAGATTAAATAACAGATTGTCCGGGGGCGGATCTTCTCGAGAAGCCAGTTCACTCAATGTCTCTCGGGCCTTTCGCCAACGATCGGCGTTGTCAGCGTCATCGTGCACCCTAATAAGTTGATAGATACTTTCGAGCTGATCACGTATCGCTGGAATCCTACCATGGGGCGTTCTGACCGCGTCTTCAATCGATGCATAGGCGTGATGGAGTTTACCCGGCAGGTATAGGTAGGTCGCTGCCAGATTGATATAGCTAGCGAAATTCTCATCATCCATACTCAGTGCGTATTTTAGATAGTATTCAGCTAAACGCAGGTTCTCCAATGCGTCTTCGGGCAGTTCTTTGTCATATATCGATCTCTCCCTAAGTGGCTTCAATCCACTTTCAGGCTCTAGCAACGTCGGTATCCAATATTTGTATGCCATCTGATTGGGCATGTCAGCACGCGCCAATTGAATATGGATGTACCCGAGATTAGCGTATGCTTGTTCAGTCTCAGCGACATTTAGAAAGTCTTCGAGTATTTTTTGCGCATCTCTGTAATTACCAAAGTGAGCTAGCGCAATCGCGAGATGATAATAGGGAACATTATTGAGTATATTTTTTGTACCCTCTATAACGTACCTTCTGCGTTCCTCGTTTCCTGGATGTGTCGCGCTGTCCTTATCGCCTGTAATCTGAGATAACCATATCTTGAAGATATCGCTATCCGGGTGAATTAGTAGATCAGTACGATAACCTGCGATAGTAGCAAACGTGTAGCCCCGTAGATCTGCTCGCAATTCCTCCTCAGGACGCGAAGCCAAAAGGCTTGGGTTTGCGGGATTGTGCTGATTGGATACAAATGCCTTGTGATGATAAAGATCCTCGGTCGTGAGATGGGAAAGCTCATGACCGATGACAAATGCGGCACGCGCATCCCCCAGCTCAAGATCACCCTCAGCGTATATGTGCTCTATGGCGCCTGTGGTGAGAACAACGTAGTTGTCACGCAATGCGACTGCCCAGGGGTGTCCTGTACTTTCAATAATAAGAAGTTTCGATCTTCTCGCCTGCTGAGAGCCTATTATTTTCGTTAGTCGAGCATGAAAATCTCGTACTCTGCCAATGAATCTGGATGATGAGGGTGAAGGACTGTTATAGGTGTCGGTATAGCAGCTACTTGTCGCACACTCTATAGCTAAGCATGGCGTCGCCAGCGTGAGAAAGACAAGGCCGGCGACTAAAATGTGGGGTTTCTTCATTGGACATACATCAGCTAATAGGGCACGTCATCTTCAAATCCAAGATCGTTCGGAGGTTTCTCTGGTGAACGCCTTATTTCACATGGTTCGACGTTATAGGCAGTCAGGTTCGTGAAAAACCGGCCATTCCACTCCCGACCATGGACGCTGAAATGAACTGTAACATCATCGCCCTCCGCAAACGTATCGAGGATGATTACATTTGCCTGGGTAAGCTGAAACTGAATTAGTTGTGGGTATTTATCTCTGTCGTATTTAAGGACAAAGTGTCGTGTCGAAAATCTTTCAGTTTTCTGTTCAGTGTCCATGATCTTGTAAATGGAACCGGTCAGGGAAAAATTGTTCATTGATATTCTCCTTTAGATGCCATCGTTAGTGGAGACGTAAACCAGTGGCGCCCAGGTTCTATGAGGTATAGTTGCCTTATTTATCGCCTGCCAGTTTCTGAATGCCGATAATTCAGGATAGTTTCTGCAGGATGGGCACGAGTCTGGTAATTTGCCGCAGAATTGCGATGTGCAACCGATTGGATAAGTTCGCTTCTCGGCAATCATAGTTTCCCCGCATTCCTGACTTGAGTGACTTGCTCGACGAGATATGTAACCGGATTCATTCATGTCGAATCGACCTTGAGTGGTTGGACAATCCGAAAACATCGCTCAATCACGCGCAGGTCACATGCTGCTCGCACCCGCAGGGCCTGGCATTGACATTCTTGCGTATTATTTCAACCAACCGGCTATGTCTGCAGTTTCCAAAACTCTTCGATTTGACCTATTTCGTCCGTTTACGGACGGGCACTAGCTGGTGGGCGTTAAATTCACCCTCAAAGTGCTCATTTATTACCAATAAACTGCGCTTTTCAGGGTGCTCTTGTAAAGTGTTTAGGAGCCAACTCAAACCGTCGCTCATGATGTTTTTCAACACTCTGTTAGTGTCGCGGCAGACAAACCCGACAGAGATCTGTCTTCTTCTGCTGTTCCGTGTACCCCGCCAACTCACCTTACAACAACCATAAGAATAACTAAAATTTTCAACGCCGTATGGAGCACATGGGTTTTATCTCTACCGGGAGA
Source organism: Herpochondria borealis (assembly GCA_032274145.1). Classification (NCBI taxonomy): domain Eukaryota; phylum Rhodophyta; class Florideophyceae; order Ceramiales; family Ceramiaceae; genus Herpochondria; species Herpochondria borealis. The sequence continues at coordinate 123,809 of JAVCKV010254814.1, read as the reverse complement.
GGCATAGAGGGACTTTTAATTCCATTGTTCCCGGGTGTTGTCTTTCTGCTGATCGCGGCATTCTGCGTCTCACGGGATCTCAGCGCCGGCGCAGTTCGGCGACTTCCCGTCGAAGTAATTTTATTTCCTCAAGTAACGCACGATTATCAATATCTGCTTCAATACCCGCGGCTTTGTTCGCTTCAATATTTGCCCTCTCCTGTTCCCTGTCAAGCACATTGACAACGATACCAATTACCATATTTAAAAATGCAAACGCCGTGAAAAAAATAAAGCTCAAATAGTATATCCAGCTTAGCGGGTACACTGCCTGCGTCTCGTACATGACGTCTGTCCAGTCCTCAAACGTCATCACTCGAAACAGCGTTAACAGTGAGACCGCAATGTCACCCCACAAGGTTGGATTGATAGACTCAAATAGAGTTGTACCCATCGCCGCATAGATATAGAAAATGATAAACATCAGTAGCAACACATAGGCAAGTTGCGGGAGTGCTTTCACCAGTGAATTTAGGAGTACCCGTAACTCCGGAATAATAGACACCATTCGCAGCACCCGGAATACCCTGATGAGTCGCGCAACCAGGATTTGATCTGTACCGCCACCCGGAATCAGGCTGACCGCCACGATAATCGTATCGAACAGGTTCCAGCCGTTGCTGAAGAACTGCTTTTTCAATGGTGCGGCTATAAATCGAAGCGCAATTTCGATGACAAAGAAGACCGTTATAGCCCAGTCGATCGCACCGAGCAAAGCCCGGGTGCTCGGCTTTAGCTCAAAGGTTTTCGCACCCAGTAGTAGTGCGGATGCGATAATGACGCTGACTGCAGCCCATTCGAAAAGTCTGTTGTCCGCGATACGCTGCAGGCGTTGATTTAAATCCATGGACAAAATCATCTTGGGGGGTGAACGCCTGATTATAGCGCTATCAGTTTTCTCATCAAAAGAGAGGAACACACCATCGCCGAACTAAGACCGATTATCTCACCCTGCGATGAACGAGCTGGAAGCCATTTATCCAACGGTGGAGCACAGAACAGCGCTATAAATCAGGGGGGGGCACAGGTTCATCCAGCATCAGCGTGTCTTCGCTTAGTGGTGTTTTAGACCGATAAGCAGCTCTGCCTATCAGGTGCGCCGCAACCGGTGCAGTCAGCAAAAGGAAAGCGATTATGAGTATTGCTTTCGCTACAACCAGTGCACCGCCGAAGTGAAGAGACACACCAGCGACGATAAGGCCCACACCGAGCGTGCCGGCCTTGGTTGATGCGTGCATCCTCATGAGGACGTCGGGCAACCTGACCAGACCAAGGCCGGCAACCGCGGCAAATGCACCACCCATCACAATTAAAATTCCAACGATCATGTCACTCATTATGATCTTCCCGCTGTTCGATGTAGCGCGCAAAGGCGACGGTTGCCAGAAAACCGATCAGAGCCAACACCAGCCCAAGATCAAGATAGGCGGAGTTGTCGAGCAGCAGCGCAAGCAGCGATGTAATGGCAATAAGCAATACGGTAATTAAGTCGAGAGATACCACGCGATCTGCTGGTGATGGCCCAAGCCACAATCTCAAAGCACCACCGCACAGGCCGATAACTGTCAGGATCAGTGAAACTGTGATGGCTGTGTCGAGCGTGTACATTATCGCATTACTCCCAGAACCCGCTGCTCCATGCCTCGTTTAATTTCCTTAATAAACTCGTCGGGGTCTTCAACAAACATCGCGTGCACCAGCAGATGTGAATGATCTTCGCTGATGTCCACCGACAATGACCCAGGTGTTAGTGATACCAGATTAGCCAGCACGGTCAGTTCAGCATCAGTGGCGGTGTCTATCGGCACCGCTATTATGGCAGGCTTACTGCGCGGTGCTGGGGTTAGCACATCCCACGCAACCTTCAAGCTCGATACAAATAACTCGTAGAGAAAAAACAAAACCAGTGCAATGCCATCTACCAGCGCAGTGAAGTATCGATTTTTTCCGAACAGCGGCTGCAGCACAAAAAGCACGGCGTAGCCGATGATAAACCCGACGAACAACCCGGTGACGCTGAAGGTACCGTTTAACGCTGACCACACAAACGCCAGCAGCAGATTAATAGAGAATGGTGTCATTTGGCAGACCTCACTGACCAGTGTCCAAAGCAGGCGGCAATACAGCGTCAACATAGGCCTGAGGGGCCAGCAAATGCTGTGCGGCTCTTTCAGCTACATCAATCAGCATGGCGGGTTGCAGACCTATCCACAGCAGAATAAGCGACAACCCGATCACCGGCGTCAGTGCCACTGCAGATATGAGTGTCAAACGTGCCTGTTGCGCCTGATTCTGTTGCTGCGGGCTTTGCTTGTCCGGTGCTGATTTCCAGAACGCCTCTGACCAGATTCGTATCAGTGGAATGAACGTGATTAAACTGATCAGTAGCACCAGCGCTATAACCAGGTGCGCCGACAATTCCAGGCCCGCCTCTATGATCATCACCTTCGCCCAGAAACCCGACAGTGGCGGTATGCCCGCCAGTGTCAGGATAGCTAACAAAAACAGCAGTGAGAAGCCCGGACGGTCGCGGTAGAGACCGCCGAGTTGCGACAGACTGAAACTACCGCCGAGGTGTCCGACGATACCAGCCATCATAAATAACAGTGTCTTCAGTATCATGCCATGCACCATATAGAAGACTGCCGCAGCCATCGCCAGTGTCGAGTTTAGCCCGAGCCCCAGTAACAGAAAACCGATCGACGAGATCACGTGAAAAGACAGTATGCGCCGAATATCTGCCTGTGTTAACGCACCCAGGACACCGGCGGTCATGGTCACGATGGCAGCCACCAGAATGATTCGATCCATCTCTGCAAGCGCATCGGGAAAGATCAGCGTAAAGGTTCTGATCAATGCGTAAACACCGACTTTCGTCATCAACCCTGCAAACACCGCCGACACACTAATAGGCAACGTGTGGTACGACGCTGGCAGCCAGAAATACAGCGGAAACACAGCCGCCTTAATGCCAAAGGCGATCAGAAACAACACGGCGACTACTGACACCAGCCCCTGATCTTCAACCAGCGGAATACGTTGATGCAAATCGGCCATGTTAAGCGTGCCGGTCAGGCCGTACACCAATCCAATCGACGCCAGCAAAATAACCGTCGAGATAAGATTAATGGCCACATATTTAACCGCACCGTCGAGTTGTATTTTGTTTCCGCCGAGCACCAGCAGCGCAAACGAGGAAATTAACATCACCTCAAACCATACATACAGGTTGAACAGGTCACCGGTCACAAACGCGCCAACGACACCGGCTATCAGCATATGTAAAAAGGTATGAAAGCCGCCGCTTACACGTGCCTCGTCTATATCGGTAAAGGAGTGAACTGCCACCGCCAACCCGATCAGCGCTGTTACCACAATGAGTATGGCACTGAACAAATCTGCTATCAGTGTTATACCCATCGGCGCCTGCCAGCCACCCATCTGATTGCTCAGTACACCGTGGGTGTTGACTGCATAAAGCAGCACCAGCGAAAGCAGCACCAGCAGCGCCATACCGGCAACGCTTAAGCAACCTTTTACGCGCCTGTCACCGGGAACAATAAACGTCAACGCCGAAGTGGTTATCGGCAACAACACGCATGCGATCAGAAGCCACGTCATGTTGCAGACCCGCCAGGCTGGTGGCTGGATACCTGCGCCGGTGGTGCCGTGTTGTGATCAGCTTTCTCCGCCGCATGTTGTGAAGCCACACTTTGTACCGATGGACTGTCCGACGGCGTGTCGGCAAATGCGACACGATGCGATTGTTCAGCCAGTACCATTTCATCGACGTTGACGGTGCCAAGTGACTGGTACGCTCTCAGCGCCAATATGAGTGTAAAAGATACCAACCCGAAACCGATAACAATAGCGGTCAGCACCAGCGCCTGCGGCAGTGAGTTTGCGTACACTGCCGTATTGTCGTCGGCAATGAGTGGCGGTGCACCCACAGTCAAACCGCCCACAGTGAAGATAATCAGGTTGGCGACATTGCTGATCAGCACCAGCCCGAACAAGAACTTAACCAGGTTGCGACTTAAGATGAGCCAGACACTGGCTGACATCAGGACGCCGATCAGTGCGCACATTAATAGTTCCACGCTATAGCTCCTCTTCCATGGCGATGAACATGCCGGCAACACCGCCCACCACCACCAGATAAACACCCACATCAAACAATAAAGGTGTACCGATAGCGAGCCCTTTATCCGTTGCCGTGGCACCAAAAAACATCCACAGTCCGGTGAGAAACGCCTGTCCGTTGATCAGCGGTAGCAGCCCGGCAAGCAGAGCGAGGAGCAATCCGATTAAAACAAGCGTACGCGGGTCGACTCTTAGCAGCTGACGCATAATGTGCGGTCCTTCCGCCAGGCCGTGGACAATGATGGCAGCGGCGGCTACCAGTCCACCGATAAAGCCACCCCCGGGCTCATTGTGCCCGCGCCACAGAAGAAACAATGAAAACAACAACATGAGCCCAACCAGCAGCCGGCTGATGGTACTGAAGATCAACGAATTCATGATGAAGCCTCTTTGTCTGCCGATTTGACTTTCAACAACGCCACTACGGCCATGGCGGCTGTTGCTACCACTGCCACCTCACCAAAGGTATCGAGTGCTCTGAAGTCAACCAGAATGACATTCACAATATTGCGCCCGTATGCTTCAGTCAGACTGGCGTCGACAAAAAACTCAGTAATGGCCAGGTCCGGCTGGGTCATCGCAACACCAAAGGTGACCACACCGATCACCACACCCACACCAATCGAAATCACCGCGTCGCGAATGTTACCGGCACGACCGGGATGGGCTTCACCGGGAAAGCGTGGCAAGCGCAGCAGCACCGCAGCGATCAGTACTACAAACAGGGTTTCAACCATTAACTGTGTAATGGCAACGTCTATCGCACCAAAAATAAGAAACAGCAAGGCAACGCCGCTACCGATCACACCGAGTGCACAGATGGACAGCAACCTTGACCCGCTTACCGCGACTACCAGTGACGCTGCCATCATCAGCACAATAACCACCGCCGCCAGTGCCGGCACCGGTGTCAGCCCGCTGGCTGTAAGGTCAATTCCTCGCACCAGTAACGTGCTGCCCGCGGCCAGTAAGAGTACCGCCATCACGATAGTCAGGTAGTGACTGAGTGAGCCTGTTTGCAGGCGGTCGGTCACCGACGCCGCTGCCTTATCTATTGCTTTGAGTATTGCCTGGTAGCAACCGTCCCCGCTTGGCAAGCGGTCAGCCAGGCGATCCAGCCGGTGCTTTATTGCTGCAAGCTTCCAGAAGATCAGGCAACCCAGCATCACGGTTACCACGCTTAACATTAGCGGCACATTAACACCGTGCCATAGCGACAGCTTCACGTCTGTCGGTGAGGCCAGCACGTTACTGATCGCAGGCTCAATCACGCTCGGGGCAATGAGTTCAGGGAATATCCCCGTCGACAGACCGGCAACGGCGAGCAGCAATGGTCCAAACCACATGGCCAGGGAAACTTCAGACGGTCGCTTATCGGTTTGCAGCTTGCCGGTTAAAAACACTTTAAAGATGATAGTCAGCGCAATGCCGACCATCATCGCGTTGGCCGCCACTGCAGCCACCACAATCAGCCAGGGTTCCTCGGCAATAGCCAGTGCGCCTTCGTACTTGAGCTCTTTACCGATAAACCCGAGAAACGGTGGAAAGCCCGCCATCGATAACCCCGCGGCCACAGCGATGAAACCGGTGATCGGCATGGCACGGAACAAACCACCCAGTAACGGCAGTTCACGGGTGCCGGTGCGCTTATCAACATTGCCGATCACCAGAAACAACGCGCACTTGTAGAACGCATGCACCAGCAAAAATGTCACAGCGGCCAGTGCGGCAATGCGCAGATCAGACCCCAGAAACATCGTTAAGGTGCCAAGAGCCATGACCGTCGTCCATGCCAGCATCAGCTTCACGTCGGTCTGCCGCAGCGCCATCAGCGACGACCAGACCGCTGTGATCGCACCGAAAGCGGTCAGTGTATAGAACCATAACTCGGTGCCACCCAGCGCGGGCTGAAAGCGCATCAACAAATAGATACCGGCCTTGACCATGGTTGCAGAGTGCAGATAAGCGCTCACCGGTGACGGTGCCGCCATAGCGTTAGGCAACCAGAAGTGAAACGGGAACTGCGCCGACTTGGTAAACGCACCGAGCAAAATCAACAACAGTGCCACCGGGTAATGCGGGTGCGTGGTTAATGGCACATCAGAGTTAATCATTGCCGACAGCTGATAGGTGCCGGCCATTTGCGCCAGCACGATCAAACCGAGCAACAACGCAAGGCCGCCGCCGGCGGTAACCAGCAAAGCCTGCAGTGCAGACCGTCGTGCCTGGCTGTTTTCATGATCAAAGCCCACCAGCATAAACGAGGTGATGGTGGTCAGCTCCCAGAACACAAACAACACGATCACGTTATCCGCCGACACCAGCCCCAGCATCGAAAGCATAAAGGCCATCAGCAACAGCTGCAGCCGTCCTCTGTCGGGGTGCGTTTTGAAATAGCTGGCGGTATACAACACGACCAGCAATCCGATCACGCTGATCAACAGGCTAAACATCAACGCCAGTCCGTCGAGCCTGAAACTCAGTGTAACGCCAAGCGACGGCACCCACTGCGCCATGTATTCCCGTGGCGCGCCGAAGGCTACCTCATTGACCTGCAGCACAAACCACACTGAGGCAGCGAGCGCTACCGTCGCGGTACAGCCAAACGCAAGTGCCGAAAACACCTTACCGGCGTCACGTTCCTGTGCATTTTTTATGGAAGTTTCTGTCACAAATGCCCCATCTGGTGCTGCGGCTGACCGCTAGCACTGCTTACAGTGTGCAATCAATTCCGCCCTGGTATGTAAGTTCACTGGTGTGTACCACTGACACCACGTCCGTGAAGGCCTTCCGGATGCTCCCTTGGTGAGACTGCAGCACTGACGCGACACACTGGCTTATCCGCCCTGGTGAGCTGAGCTAGCTTTTCAGACTAACCCATTCGACCTGACGCATGCGTATATAAAGTAGTGGCGACGGTGAAGGAAACAAGCGACGTACAGGGAGCATAAACACAATTTTTCACTATCACCAGCACTAAGCGACTCGCACCGCTGTTCTGCAGATTTTCACCGGCTGCACTCTGACACTTCCCTGAATTGCCGAGGCCTCACACCCAACAGACTATACCCGTACAGCGGCCCAATTGACCCTATGGCAGCGATGTAATAAATGGACTACTACAGCTGACTACAGAGGTAGGATTGCCGATTTATGTCAAATTACGCTGAGAGGTAACGCTCAGTTTCTTTTTGAAATGTCCGTCCGTGATATCTTCACGGAAGATTCATATACCGCGTACTGAGAGACACTGTAAAATTTACATGCCGACACTATGGCGTTGCCACTAGATAGACAGGCTCTTCAAAATGCATTAATTTTTCAGGTCTATGTTTATCAAGTTATCAGGGCTAAAGTTGTCGATACAATCAATTTGTCGTGTTTTTAGGCCAGCGTTTTGAGCCAAACCAGCTTGTGAGATTCCGGTCTACACGTCAGCAGTGCACCAGACAGCACACAAACGAGATAAGAAATCGAATCACGGAACTGTCTCATGTATGGTAATCCTCGCTGGTAAGGCGTTTTCTGTTGAAAGGCACTGATGACGAAAAACTACAGCTATTATGTGGTAATCGGCCTTGGTACTTTCGGAAGTACTGTTGCGGCAGAACTGGCTAAATACGGCAACCCCGTGCTGGGTTTAGATATCGATGAAACCGTTGTCAGCGACATAGCTGATACCCTTGACGAAGCAGTAATCGCCGATGCGAGAAACGAAAGAGCGCTGCGCGACGCCGGCGTAGGGCACTGAGATACGGCAGTCGTTGCCATTGGTGAGGACCTCGAGGCTAATATCGTCTGTACCATGAACCTCAAACAAATTGGTGTTGGGGTAATCTGGGTGAAAGCCATGAGTCGGATGCATCATCGCATTCTCTCGCGGCTTGGTGTTGACCGTATCATTCATGCGGAGCGCGAGATGGGGCAACGCGTTGCTGAAATGCTGCATAACCCAATGGTGCGCGACTATCTGAACATCGATAACGGGTCTTATGTCGTTAACATTCTGGTGTCGGACACGATAGCCAGCCAGGCGCTTGATTCTCTAAAGCTGAAAGAAAAGTTTAATCTTCGTTGTCTGGAACTGGTGCGAGACAGTCAACCGACATTAATTGATGACAATAACCCATCGCTCATGAAAAATGATCAGCTTCTGGTGTTGGGCGAGCGTTCCGATCTGCGCGCCTTTAGTGACAGTCTTTGAAAGTTCTGTGGTTGATGGTCCTGCCGTAGCGCCCTGTTAATGTCTGTTCGCCTGACTCCACTTTTGCTGCTGATGCCGCTCTACAGTGCGCTAATAGCGCTGGGTGCGGCCGCATTAAAACTGTCGGTCGCAACCAACATCGACATTACCTGATCGCAGGCATTTTTCACCTCGAGCTCATCGGTGACGGTGACCGGGTTGGTCGTTGTCGATACCGGGTCTGTCTTTACTGTCTTCGGGCAGGCGGTTGTCGCAGCGCTTATACAATTTGGTGGGCTCGGCCTGATGACCTTCGCGGTTTTCATTTTGTCTGTGCTCAGACAGGAGATCGGCATTCCTGAACAAATAGTGCTCCGCTCGGATCTAAATCGTACGTCTATCGGTGATCTCATTTCACTGGTGCGCATGATTGTGCTTGTGATGCTTATTTGCGAGCTGGTTGGTGCGATGGTGCTTGCGTTTGTGTTTGTACCGGCGTTCGGGTGGGAGCACGGGCTGTGGACCTCTGTATTCTATGCGATCTCGGCATTTAACAACGCCGGCTTTTCGCTCTATGCCGATAACCTTACCCGCTGGGCCACCGATCCAATTACTAATATCTCGGTGCCTGCCATGTTTATTATCGGCGGCCTTGGCTATGCAGTGCTTGCCGAAATGTTGCAAAGAAGAGGATGGCGCAGGTACTCGCTGCATGCCAAGCTCATGCTGTCCGGCACAGTGTTTTTAATTGTGTTTTCCGTGCTGATGTTTGCGCTGCTCGAGTGGAACAATCCGGCTACCCTGGGTATCCACAGCTCCATGACAGATAAATGGTGGGTGAGCTGGTTTCAGGGAGTCACCACGCGCACGGCGGGCTTTAACACCACAGATATCGGCTCTATTGGCGACGCTACCGCGTTGTTACTTATTGTGTTGATGTTTATCGGAGGCGGCAGCACATCGTAGTGTGCTAGCAATTTTGCATGAGACTCTGATCGGTTTTTTCCAAAAGCACGAAGTTGGGACACAGTGAGTCACGCATGGGTAGGACTGTTTGTGAAGTTTTTACAGCGATGACGAAGATGCCGGCCCGATAGACATCGGGCCAGCGTTCGTGCCAATTTAGGCGGCTCTTTTGACGGATTGTATCTCCGCTTCATCGTTGCCCAAGTGAACTTTGCATTTGCCTGGATTGATGTCGTGTACATTGTTTTTGCCAATGGCAGGCTTACCGATGATGTTACTTCCAACAGGTATATCTGACCCAACGGATTCAACGCGACCGACTTGCCATGGCCACATGGAATCCCCCTGCGACAGCAGTTCCTTTGAGATTCCGATATCCCCTTGCGGCTCATCCACTTTATGCAGCGAGGCTATCCGGGTGTTCACAGACCCTGGAACCCTCAACGACAGTTGCTGTAACCGGGTCAGTCTGAAACTTTTTCGGCTGCATCTTCAACCGTTTCTTCCACTGATTCAGCAGCGTTTTCAAGTGGTCCATCCGATGCTTCCTCAAATACGCCCAGTCCGAAAACCACAAATACAATAATGAGAATGCCGGCCCCGATGCCAACTATAAATTTGTTCATATCTTTCTGTAGTTATCCTGTTTGGTTAATGTGAATATGCTCAAGTTTCTGCAAAATCTGTTGTGGCAACCACGGTTGCCGAAGCACTCGTAACTTCATCGGCTTGGTCGACTTTGTCATAAGAGCTTTTGCGTGAGTAAAGGCTGACTGCGATATTGTTGCTCGTTAGCGCTCTTAGCCTCGTTAGCGCTAACTGAAACACCCGCCATTGACACACACGTTTCGTTGTACGGCTTCTGTTGTATTCCGTTTTGACCGGCTCTCTTTTGCTGATGTTTTGACTTCCGAGAGCATTCCCGAATTTTACAAGTGAAAATCGCTGAGAGGTGCATGTTTGTAAAATATATAACAGCGATCAAATTTTGTTTTCAGTAATAGCACACTTAGTGCGCCGGTAAACAGGCCATAGAGTCGCTTCACACAAGAGTTTAATCACCGTTAAACGATAGACGGTACTATCGGTAGACCGTCCTCGCCTGTGATTACTGTGCCGTGAACCCGGCCAGCGGCCGGAGAATATAGGTAATCAGCCGCTTTTCCAAAGTTAAGGGTAAAAAATACAATTGTTGTTTGCGTGTCTCTTCGGCACTATGGGGGCGATAGGTAATTATGTGGGCTTTCGAGAATATTTCTGAACACCCCTTGCATGAAGCCTTGTGCAACTGGTGCTACGCTAGGCGTGCACCAGGTTACTTTGAATATTAGAGACATTTGTTAAAGGGAATATTGTGCTAAGCGTTTTTTTTAAATCGATCGTTGTTTGTGTCATGTTGTATGGCGCGTACCTTGTGTATGAGGCGACGGCTACAGAGCAACTTGAATACTCAGTGCTGGAAACCAGTGAGGCAGGCATTGAGTTGCGCGAATATGCGCCATTCATCGTTGCTGAAATAGATGTGCAGGCCGCCAACCCACGGGAAGCGGCAAGTAAGGGTTTCAGGCCTTTGGCGGGTTATATATTCGGTGACAACACGCCGCAGGAGAAAATTAGAATGACAGCGCCTGTCTCTACCCAGGCGAGCACGAATAAGTCAACTGATGGTCAAAATATTACTATGACCGCACCTGTCACAACTCAACAAAGCGCCCCACAGGGACAGCAGAGCGACGCAAAAAAGGGCGAGAGTATTGCGATGACGGCACCTGTCGCAACCGCTCAAAACGAAGATACCGGCTCTTACACCGTTCAGTTTTCGATGCCATCAAAATGGTCCACAGATACGCTCCCGCAACCTGCCAACTCAGACGTTCGATTGACACAAAAGCCCGCTCAACTCAGGCTCGCGAAGACTTACCGGGGTGATCCAACTGCTCAAGAAATTACAACAGCCGAACAAACGCTAATTGCCCACGCTGAAAGTGCAGGTTTGACAATGATGGCAGAGCCCATTTGGGCAGGGTACTCATCTCCAGCAGTGCCAAAACTACTGAGAAAGTGGGAGATCCTGTTACCAGTCGAGCAATAAATGTGTGGTCTCGCTGGCCTATTGATAGCGGTTGCTGGTTTAGTTACCTGCGGGGCGAGGCAACAACGGTTCGTTTAACGGAGTTACTGGTTTTAGCGCCGTAGCAAAGTGCGGCGGGTTATGCCGGTTGCTCAGCTGTTTAGTACAATCGAGGGTGGAACCTATGGCGGGATTCAATAAAGGTACAAAAGTGCAGTGGAAATGGGGCAGTGTCACAGCCGAAGGTGTCATCGAAAAGGTGTACACACAAAAAATAAGCCGGCAGTTAAAAGGGACAGAGGTCACACGAGATGCGAGCGACGATTGCCCTGCATACTTGATAAAACAGAGCGATAGTGATGAAGTGCTAAAGTCCCATACGGAGATAGACAGTGTTTAGATAAAATTGGAAACAAGCGTGTCTTACAACGCTACTGAGAGAAACTCCCTGTCCGTTAACATGAGATACCTACAATTGGACCACACCAGATACAAAACCAGGACTAGCCCTTTTTTGTTATTGATTATCAGCACAGTGCTAATTGGTGCTCAAATTCCGGGAAATGCTGACGAAATCGGTGACGTAAATGTCGACTGGTTAGGCGGAGATATCAAAATCGAAGCGCTAGACGACCCGAAAGTGCAGGGTGTTACTTGTCATGTGTCGTACTTTGACCGTGGACTGATCGACCGTGTTAGAAACGGCGAGATCTTCAGTGATCCATCTAACACGTCCATCTCGTGTCGACAAAGCGGACCGATTATTATAGGCAATATAGATAAGGGTGAGGGTGGTGAGCGTGTTTTTTCCAAACGTACCTCTTTGGTTTGGAAGTCTCTGAGAGTGACACGTATATACGATGAAGAGCATGAGACCTTGGTATATCTATCTCATGCCGCCGAAGTTCAGAATGGATCTGCAAAAATGAGTTTGTCTACCGTTCCGCTTTATGGTCAAGACGTCACGTGGGAGGATTAAATATCCCACATTAATGCGTAGCGGCAGTGCTTGCGGATTGGCAGTCTTAACAAACAACTATGGGATCTACCGGTCTATAGTACAAGGTGGTAGACGATCTGACGGAAAGTATAACTCGGCGTCGGAACCCGTAATAACTACACGGCTGGCTGGATTGTGAAGACTAATAGTCCGTAATATAACAACAAATATAAGGGTACTATCGGGTGAAAACATCAGACCTGTTCGTCAAAGCGCTGGAGAACGAAGGAGTAAAGTATATATTCGGTATTCCTGGAGAAGAGAATCTGGACTTTCTCGAATCGCTGCGTACGTCGAGTATAAAAATGATATTGACCCGGCATGAACAAGGCGCGGGTTTTATGGCTGCCACCTATGGAAGGCTAACGGGTGTCCCCGGAGTTTGTCTTTCTACACTCGGCCCAGGAGCCACCAACCTGGTCACTCCAGCGGCCTATGCACAGCTGGGTGCTATGCCGATGGTCATGTTGGGCGCACAGAAACCGATAAGCAAAACAACACAAGGCCGGTTTCAGATTGTAGATGTTGTCAGTTTGATGACGCCTGTTACGAAATACTCACAGCAGGTGGTGGATGGCCATAACGTCCCATCGATGGTATGAGAAGCGTTTAGAGTCGCAATGGACGAAAGGCCGGGCGCGGCATACATCGAACTACCGGAAGACATAGCCGAAGAAACCACTGACGCTAAGGTTTTTGATGTTATCGGGCATCGCCAACCGGACGCTAACCCACCGTCAGTTCTCCAGGCGGTTGAGATAATAAAGGAAGCGAAATACCCGCATTTGCCGATAGGGGCCGGGGCAAACCAAAGGAGAGCCAGCGAATCATTGAATAATCTGGTAGATAAATCCGGTCTTTAATTCTTTAATACACAAATGGGTAAAGGAGTCATTGACGAACGGCACGACCAGTACATCGGCACGGCCGCGCTGTCTGAGAATGACTACTTGCATTGTGCAATCGAACGCGCAGACCTGATCATTAATGTCGGTCACGATGTCGTCGAAAAGCCTCCGTTTATCATGACAGACGATGGTAAACAGGTAATACATATTAATTTTGAAGCTGCCAACGTTGATGAGGTTTATTTTCCACAGCTCAATGTGGTAGGAGATATCGCCAGTACCATCGACAGTATTGCTACTCAACTTGGCAAGCTCAACAAGGGCTTTAGTTTCTTTGAACGAGTTCGGGACGAAATTACATCACACATCATTAAATATTTCTCGGACCATCGTTTCCCGGTTCTTCCTCAGGCGCTCGTGAGTGCAGTTCGTGAGCGTTTAGATGCCGAAGATATCGTGACACTCGATAATGGTATTTATAAAATCTGGTTTGCTCGCAATTACGAGTGCTATGCGCCAAGCACGCTTTTATTAGACAACGCGTTGGCCACCATGGGTGCAGGTTTACCCCTCAGCTATGGCTGCAAAAAATTTGCACCCGGATCGCAAAGTGGTGTCTATCAACGGTGATGGTGGGTTCCTGATGAACTCTCAAGAGCTCGAAACAGCGGTGCGTATGGACCTGGACATTGTCGTAATCGTCCTGACTGACTACGCTTACGGCATGATCAAATGGAAGCAGGAAGGCGTGGGCTTTGACAGTTTCGGGCTGGATTTTAAAAATCCCGATCTCGGTTAAAGGCTATCGATGAAATCATTGATTTCCTGTTTTGCTTCCTCTTTGCTTTTACCGTACTTCTCCTGAATGATCCCTTCCAGCTGTTCCCGGTTACCGGCAACTTTATCGACTTCATCGTCCGTCAGTTCTCCCCATTTACTTCTGATTTTCCCCGATAGTTGCTTCCAGTTACCTTCAATTTGATCCCAGTTCATTTATTTTAATCCGAAAACATCACGAATGTGTGACTTCTTCAGAGTAGGTTTAAACGTGCTGCGTTTCAATTAGATTGTAATTTATACATAGCTGTTTTCTCTAGTACGAGGATACTGAAGGTCAGATACTAAGGAACGTGGTTCGGGTAGGTAATTGAAGCGTTCATTCTCCGCTGAAAGCCAGTGAGTGCTCGTGGAAAAGTACTCTGCAGATGCTATTGTAAGGTGACTATTACACGGCGTTTTGCGTTTAACGGCAGCACGGTGTCAGGAAAAGAATAGTGAATTTCAGGTGGTATCGACGTGCACAGTGACTATCAAACTGAATATATTTCAAATACTATCTGTGCAAGCTGCAAATCAGTAAAGTGGTACATCGAGGCCGGGTATCGACCGGGTCGGGTATTCAGGCAATAGCTCTAAATGGAAAAACCTTCGGTATTGGTGGTTGAGGATGATCAAAATGTGCTTGATGCCATCTGTCGTGTCGTAGAAGACTGCGGATGCCATGCTATTGGAGCGGGTAGTTACCGACAGGCACTGGCATGCGCAAAACAAAGCCGGATAAACGCGGCGATTACCGACTGGGATCTGAACGGAGATAAATCCGGAGTCGATATTGGGCGGGAACTACAACAGACCAAGCCGGAGTTTTTATTGGTTTTTATCACGGGGAAATCTGTGGAGAAACTTCGCATGGCCACAGGCGATCTGACCGTGTTTCAGATAGTCGAAAAACCAGTGAGTCTCAGAAAACTTCGAACGTTGGTCTGTGAACTTGCCATCATAGCGTCCCGCGAGTGAGGCCTCGCCGTCATTCCGTGTAAATAACGCAGCGACCACGCATTGCAGTCGCTGAATCTTGTCATTCGCGCAGCACCGGGACTGTGATCAATCCCTGTCTATGACTATAGAAACTGTATGTTACACCGGGGGAGTCCTCCCACGAATAAAGGCTACAATTGCA
The DNA here is from genome assembly GCA_032274145.1 of Herpochondria borealis. Taxonomy (NCBI): domain Eukaryota; phylum Rhodophyta; class Florideophyceae; order Ceramiales; family Ceramiaceae; genus Herpochondria; species Herpochondria borealis. The sequence goes on along the minus strand of JAVCKV010254814.1, from coordinate 108,599 downwards.
ATTACAATAAATACAAAAAATAGTATTTGTGCAATGGATGTGGCGGAACCGGCGATACCCCCAAAGCCTAATACGCCTGCGACCAGTCCCAGAACTAAAAACGCTAGTGCCCAACTCAACATGAAGCATCTCCTAATGTGAATGTGAAATCTCAGTCTACTAATCAATCACTAAGATTGAATGCTGTGTGTAACATTCACAATTTCAGGTCAGCTCTATTTAGGGGAATTCTCCGGACAAACAGTGCACGAGTTTGACTTTTTAAAGGTCAATGTTCTGTACGGGAACGGAATCTCAATTTCTGCTTCATCCAGACTATGTTTTATAGCAATGATTACTTCTGAACGAGAGCGTCGTATATCCAGTGGATTAGAACGGGTCCACCAGGTCACCTCTATATCCAAGCTGCTACTGCCAAATCCACTAAGTAGTACATGTGTATCTTTCTTTTTGTCAACACTCTCACACCTCAGCAATGCATCATTGATGACAGACACAGCGTGGTCCAGATTTGTGTCGTAGGACACGCCGGTCACCAACGAGACTCTCTGATGGGGTCGATTGGTTTGAATTTTCACGGGATTTTTAAAAAGCTGTGAATTTGGCACAACGACAAGTACTCCATTGGTTTGTCGTATATATGTCATGCGAACAAGAACATTTTCGACAAATCCAGTCAGGTCACCACATTCAATAAAGTCCCCGTGTTCTAGAGGAAACCGCCATAGAATCAGTATTCCAGCAAAGAAATTTTCAAATATATCCTTAAACGCCAGTCCCACCGCGATAGAGAGTAAACCTAACCCGCCAATCGCCCGGGACGGAGTTAACCCGGGGAACAAGACAATCGCAGCCAGCAGCAGACCTAGTACCCATAGCAGTAAACAGATAAGTCGTACGATGAGTTCCTTCACAGAATCACGCTTATTCCAGCGTGCTAGCAAGCGTTTACCGAAAAACGAGATCGATGCGCTTAGCGCCCAGGTGATCAACACCACCACAATGCTGCCAAAGATGAAAGGTAAGTGCTCAAAGAAACTATTCCACATCGAATAGACGGTGGTTAACGCAGTGTCTGTCGCATCATCAATAGACATTATTGGCTGATCGCTTTCTAAAGATGTTTCGTCGTTCATAGAGGCTTTTTTCAGTTAGTGGCGTCGTGGTGATGCAAATATGAGATTTGTTTATCAAGTAGCGATACGTTGAGCAATGTACCAGTCTGTGTACAATCAAAGGCCACGGGTAACTGCACACAAGCTCAATGCTACTTCACGTGGTGGCCAAAAGGCTGTAGGTACCTAAAGTAAATTTTACACTCGACTGACTTGTGATTCACTGTCATTCTCAGGCTTCAAGAAATTCCTGGAGAACCCTGATGTTACAAAATAGTGTTCTGCCTGCACCAGTCTGTTTGTTGCTGGTTACGACGGTTTTGCAAATACCAGCCTAAGGGGGCAACGAAGACGCACTTTCAGATAATACTGAAACATCGATTGCTGGTGAGTCACAGACAAATGATCAACAAGCCATCGATCAGGAAATTGGTAGCACAAAAGACAAAGGCGACAGCATTGAACAAGATAACGATGATGCCGAAGAAGACAAAGGCGAAGAAATGGATGATAAGGACGACGAAGTTGGAGAAGCGTCTTACAACGCGCAGGATTGTGAAGCGTTAAATGAAAAACTGGACGAACAAAACAGCGACGGTCGTGTCATTCAGAAAGACCTTGATGAGTGCGAAAATATGGTGAAGTAGAGATTTTTATTTGCTACAGGAATATATTTTTCTTAAATACACAGTCTGAGTTAATCATGGATACTTTTGACAGTATTGTAGAAGATCACACAAGACAACGAGAGTTGATGGAAGAGGTCCTGAAGACCTCAGGGGATAGCCTGACAAGAAAACTGCTATTTGAGGAATTTTGTAAAGAGTTTAAAGCGCATGCAGCGGCTGAAGAACATGCGTTTTATGCGCCAATGCTGGAAGAGCAGGAGACGACTGATCAATCACGTCACAGTGTTGCAGAACATGACTCCGCATTGAATCTGATTAAGAAACTTGAGGAAACTCCGCTCAGTAGTCCGGCCTGGATTGGCTACTTTCAAGCTCTGGCCGAGGAAAACGAGCATCACATGGTAGAAGAGGAAGAAGCGGTGTTCCCACTGGTGAAAGGCACGATGAACGCCAGTGCGTTGATTGGCATGCTTGAGGTGTTTGATACCAGAAAGAACGCAGAAATTGCATAGTGAAATTGCTAAGGATCTGATTGCCCGGGCAAAGATCGGGAAATCTTCGGTTTAGGTCGGTCAGTATCGGGTTGTCTGGTACTAAACCCACCACAGATTAATTCTTTAATACAAACGGCCAGGGTCGTCACGGGAGCTTCTGATGGATGCAATAATATCTGGTAATACACTCGAACATCTCGACATCGGTCGGCGTCTGGTTTGTGAGAGCTGCCGATTTGAGCTGGCTGTTGTTTCGCCGTGTGAGTGTGAATCTGCAGCGCCTGAGCTGTTGTGTTGCGGGGCAGCGTTGGTGTCTTCAGCAATCGAGACCAATGATGAGTAAACGATCTTGTAAAATGAGGACTAATCTCCTCGCGTTGAGGATCTGTAACTTTTAGTTGCTAAAGTAAAGTAAAAAAAGATCCTGATGGCCGTCTGATGGGGCACCGACTGTGTGGAGATCCATGGGATTGCAGAAATGATCTTGTCGGCAACTTGTTCAGGTTTCGTTGATGGATGTGCTGATGGGTGGGTATTTCTGCATCAGATCATTACTCCGGGGGCACCGTGTCTGCCACCACGGCACCTCTTTTTCCCAGAGGGCGATCTGCGCCTATCGTTGTGTCATTCACCGTTTGAAGCTCCATTTCCGCATTACACAGCGCGCCGAATATTATTGAAAAGCTCGCCAGAAAAAACCAGAGTAGCAGTACGATGGCAGCACCGAGCGCACCGTAAGTCTCGTTATAGTTACCCCAGTGGGTTACATACAGTGAGAATCCGACCGAAGTTGCGAGCCACATGAATGTTGCGATAAGGGCACCGGGTGATAACCAGCGCCATTTTGCAAACCGCCTTGGAGGTGATAGACGATACAGAACAGTCAGCGCACCGGAAAGCAGCAGCACCAATAGTGCCCAGAAGAGCAGGGATACAACCTCGGACTGCCACACGGGTATCGGTAGGAAATGTAACAATGGATTCAATGCGAGCACAATAAACAATGCGCTTAGTAAAAGAATCATTGCGCCCATCGTTAGCATAAGTGAGTAGATGCTTAAATATATTCTGGAGCGTTGGTCAATTTCACGATAAACAATAGTAATGGCGTAGATAAGCGCCAGTACACCACGGTGTGCGCTCCACAGGGAGAAGAACAAACCAACCACGAAACTCAGCCCAAGTTTCTGCTGGCTAGATGCGATTATCGTGCGTAGTTGATCATCAAATATTGATACCACGTCAGATGGCAGAATCCCGCCGACTGCATTCAGATGCCGCGTGACATCAGCGGGGTCTGCGATAAGCGCGTAGAGCGTAACCACTGCGGTGAGTGCAGGAAACACAGCGAGCATACAATAAAATGCGACAGCAGCTGACAGCATAGAGACATTGTAGTCGTCCAGTTTTTTTGGAATACGCCGGGCGATAGATATCCAGTCGGTCGCCGTCATTTTTATTGGCGCGGAAGCGCGTTGCGAAGCACTACCTCCTGAGATCTTCATGTAATAACCCTGATACCAGTGTGCGTAGAAACTGTCGTCGCGCCAAGTTTAGAGCTGTGCCCGGTACGTTCGTCCGTTTTTGTAATACTTACAGTCAGCCGTCGACCACACACAAGTACTGGTAGCGTACCGGTGCCGTTATGGCCGAAACCGCCCAGGTACCTGTGGAGAAAATATTGGACCGAACACAAACACGACCCCAGGCATTATTGATTTTTATATCGATGCTATTTGTCGCGTCTTTATACTTGCTGGGACCAGTGCTTACCCCGTTTTTTATAGCGTTCTTTATTGCCTATGTCACCAATCCCGGTGTGAGTCGCCTGGAGAAAGCCGGGATAGCCCGATGGCTGTCGATCCTTGGCGGGACCGCCGTCTTGCTGGTCATTATCGGGGTCGTTAGTTTATTGTTTCTGCCAACGTTGAAAGAGCAGTTTTCTAACTATCTCGATCGAATCCCTGCTTATCTTGGTCAGCTGCAGGAGTGGGTTGACCCATTGATCAGGAAATTCACCACGCTTGCGGCGGATATTACCAATGCAGACGAACAACAGCTCGAATCTATGACAGATATCGCCAAAGAGGCGCTACCGGTGGGAGTGGGCGGTGACGCAGGAGCCGCCACTGTTGACCTTGTTAAGGCATCGACTGCTGTCGTAGTCAAAACCATTACCAACTTGTTTCTGATTCCAGTAATTGCGTTTTATTTGCTGCGGGACTGGAACAGCATTACGGAAAATCTCAAGAGCGTTTTACCCGTGTCTAAACGCAAGCGCATCGTTGCACTTACCCGTGAGGTCGATGAGGTGTTAAAGGCTTTCTTATATGGTCAGTTACTGGTGATGTTAAGCTTGGGTGCGATGTACTGTGCCGGCTTGCTGCTCATTGGGCTTGAGTTCAGTCTGCTGATCGGGGTGGTCGCCGGAATCCTGAGTTTCGTACCATTTCTGGGCACAGCCATCGGTCTGATCATGGCCAGTATGGTCATGATTACCCAGGCAGATCACTTTTTGGAAGTTTGGAAAGTGTTTTTGGTTTTTGGTGTCGGGCAATTTATTGAGGGTAACTTTCTAACGCCGAAGCTGGTCGGCGAGCAGGTTGGCCTGCACCCGGTCATTGTGATATTTGCTGTTTTAGCAGGTGGTCATTTGTTTGGCTTTAGCGGAATACTGCTCGCGTTGCCGGTGGCTGCCGTGATGTGGGTGATCATTAAAAATCTGGCTGATAATACGAGCACTATTTGAAGTCGTTTGGCAGCTGTGCCTACTGCCATCAGGTAAAAAAAGAGTACCTTTTGGGGTAAACATAAAAGTGACGATTTACAAGAAATACCTGATTTGTCAGATAGATAATCTAAAAGCATCATTCTGGGCGATACCGACTTTACTAATGTTGTGCGCTGCTGTTGCGGGCCTCTTGAGCGCTTGGGTAGACACACAATGGCTGCCGCAATCATCGTTGGCCGGGCTGGCGCAAGAGTTTCCTTTTAACTGGGGTAATCTCCGCGGCGTGCTATCGATTACCGCGGGTGCGTTTCTCGGGGTTGCCGGCGTGTCTTTTTCTATCACCATAGCCTCTCTTTCGTTAGCCTCTCAGCAGTTTGGACCCCGGCTGATCAGAACGTTTATGCAGAATCGCTTCACTCAAGTCGTTCTCGGCTTTTTTGTTGCTACCTACCTGTATTGTATTGTCATTCTGCAATTGATTGCGGTAGATACGGAAGGGCTGGGTCCGCCAGTAACCACAGCAATCAGTCTGATTGTATTAACCGTGATAGATTTGTTGCTACTGGTGAGTTTTATTCATCATATTTGTGTGGCTATTCAGGCAGACACGGTGGTGGCAGACGTGTCTGATGAGTTACGTGAGCGTTCCCGGTCGATGTATTCACCTACGGTGCTTGACGGCAGTGTGTCCGAGCTTCACAACTCAGGTGATAGAATAATCAACACCCAACCGCAGCGGGTAGCCACGTCAAGCCCCGGGTATGTTCAAACGGTAGACTATGAGCAATTGCTGCAACATGCCAGCGACACAAATACGCTAATCGAAGTTTATCATCGAGCAGGGGACTATTTGGTCGATGAAGAGACAATGTGTATGGTTTACGCGAGAGATAGCGGCAGCGTGCACCAAGATACGGTTGCCTTGTGTCGACGCAGCCTGGTGCTCGGCCGCACTCGCACGCCCGTTCAGGATTCAGAATATTCAATCCGGCAACTTGTCGAGATAGCGCTGCGAGCACTGAGCCCCGGAGTCAACGATCCGTTTACGGCCATCCACTGTATCGACCATCTCGGTAGCGCTCTGGTGTCATTGTCAGAAGTGTCGAGACTTAAGCAGTTTGTTTATGATGATCAGGGACAGCTTCGCCTGGTGTTGAATGTGACCTGTTTCGAGGGTTTGGTTAATGCAGCGTTCGACCAGATTCGCCAATGTTCAAACGGAAAAATAGCCATACAGATTCGGCTGTTGGAAATCATTGAAAAATCTATTTCTGTGATTACCTGTCCACAGCAGATTGAGTCACTGTATCAGCAGGCGGGACTTCTCGTGGATGCCGCTGAACTGGAATCGATGCCGGAATCTGATGCCAAAGCCATTCGTGAGCGGTTTCAACAGATCAATCAGGCCAGGAAATAGTCGCATCTTGCACGCTCGCGCAACGCGACTATTTCATTGTCATTGTGTGTGTAGATCTTCAAAGGTAAGCGCACTCAGAAAACTTTGAATATGGTGTAGTGATTCATTGAGGAACTGCAGGTAGTAGGAAAGCGACAAAACCGTTCCGGCATGTCCACGCTCCACTATTTCTACCTGCACAGACACATTTGCCTTTTCGAGGGCTGCAGCAAATTTTTCGGTGTGTCGTAGCGCTACCCGTTCATCGTCACGACCATGTAACAGCAGCACCGGTGGTAGCTGCGAGTTTTTACCGGTGTCACCTTCGGTCACTTGCTGTACCGGGTTAGCCTTAAGCGAGCTGGCAAGATCAGGAAATACGCTTGCGACTTCGGCGTTATCGAGTGGCAGATCATAAGGCCCGGCCAGCGCAATAAGCGCTACGATCTCGCTATTAACCTCGTGTCGCGACAGATACGAAGGGTCAGTCGTGAGTAACGCAACCTGATGCGCGCCCGAGGAATGGCCAATCAACACTACTTTTCGCCTCTCGTTATTTGTCGTTTTGATAAACGGGTTGATATTCTCGTATGCTGCGATGGCGGCCGCGATGTCGTCAATGAATGCCGGAAAAGTCACCTGCGGATACAGGCGGTAGTTGGGGATCAATACCTCGTGATCGTCGCGCGTTAAAGACGCTGCTACAAATTCATATTGGTTTTTGTCGCCTTCCCGCCAGGCCCCTCCATGCACAAAAACGATCAGCAGGCCAGACAGTGTGTTTGATTCGCCTTCAATTGCAGGTTGGTACCAATCCATGGTGTGACGCGGGTCGATGCCATAACGCAGATCTGACAACTTCTGGTAGTGACTGTCGGCGGTGATGGTATTCAGCAGGCCCAACATTCGCTCACCACTGCAGGCGCTAGCGAGCACAATGACAGAAACTACAAATAATGACCTCAAAGTGAGCTCGTGTATTGATGTGGACATTGAAAACGAGCGTAGCACCTATACATTAACGATGGCGGAACGGCTTCCGTTTTTTGAAGGTATCCAGCCGGCAACCGCAAACGCTTTACCGGTGGTGGGCGACGCCCGGCAACTCGTTGACAATTATCCGTTCAATAGCCATTGCCAGCCGGCCAACTTAATGACAAATCCAGAGAAGCCTCAGCCGCCAAAAGCGTACCGGTCAAAATGTGAATGACGCAGTGGTTTGTAAAACTTACAAACCTGAGTATGTCAGTAGTGTCACTGGTAGGCTGTCAGCAAGATTGTCCCGCGATGCGTATACATCACGCCTCCGGGTTGCAGTTCAACGAAATACAAGAGACCGTGCGGTATGGAAAGATCAGCAATTGTGGTTGAGGACGATGCCAACACAGCGCTGGCACTGACCAAAGCAATAAGGTCTATGGGTTTTACTGTACGTGTTGCAGGTACCCTGGAGGAAGCACAACGTCTGTACCGGGAAAACTGCCCGGACATCGTGCTGTTGGACGTAACCCTGCCGGACGGGGACGGTCTGGAATTGATGCAGGAAAACGCCGGCAAACACGGTGCGCGATTTGTGATCATTACCGGTGACTCCAGGCAAGAGGTTGCCGTTCGCAGCCTGCGGGCGCACGCAGCTGATTTTCTGGTTAAACCCGTGACTATGGCCGATCTCAGAGGGGCCGTGGAAAAGTCTGCCCTGACCCATGCTGCGAACGATGATTCTGATGCCTTTCGTTCACAGGTCACGGTAAACACGCTGGCAACTGTAAAGCCGATGGACACTCTTGATCGAAGCGATACGCTCATGACTGGCACGTCGTTCCGCGTCAGGCAGCTGGACCAAGCCATACAGCAATTAGCCAAGATCAACACCAATGTGGTCATCACGGGGGAGGCCGGGGTAGACAAAATCGCGGCGGCTTTCGCGCTTCATCGCAGAACTCCCCGGCATGACGTAATCGCTGTCGTGCAATGCGCAACCGGCAATGTCAGTGTCGGCGACAAGACTGCCACCAAAGGCTTTTCTGAGTGTCTCGGTATGACGTTCTCGCACAGCAAAAACCACAAGCGAGTCACTCTGGTACTGAATGATGTTGAACAACTGAGCGAAGCCCGGCAGCGTGAATTGCTAAGCTACCTGACAACCCACAGCCTGATGGATTTACAGGTGTCAACCAGACCTAGAATCGTGTCGATAATCCGAAGTTGTTCACCATCTGACGCGGTTGAGTGTCACAGTGAACCTGCGTCCCTGATACCCGATCTGCGGTTATGCCTGGACCAGAGTCAGTTGGAAATTCCTGCATTGCGGCAGCGGCGGGAAGATATCGTGCCTATGGCACGAAAGCTCCTCGATTTATGGTACGCACAAAAGAAAACAAGGCGTATCCTAAGCAACGATTCGGTCGAGGCAATAGAACGCCACGACTGGCCCGGTAACGTAAGAGAGTTGACCAACGTACTGTTGCGTGCCTTCAATACTACTGACTATATGCTTGAAATCGGGGATTTACTGTCACCGAATTCTGATGATAAAGCGATGCACCGATCGGTTGAGGGGATAGTCGGCAAGACATTCTGGGAAGTAGAAAAATCTTTGCTGCGTGCCACCCTGCAAGCGAACGATGGCAACAAAAAACTGACCGCTCAGACGCTGGGGATCAGTTTAAAAACACTCTACAACAGAATGAACGCTTACAATATCGACTACAAATTGCCGTAAGAAACATTGATGTGGCACAACAGTAAGCGCAACCACCAGGGTAATGATCTGTCTGTCTATACCTGTTCTTTGGTGAGCTCGTGGACTGTTTTTGCCAACGCCACAGCCGCCACCGCAGTTCGAATAGTATCGGTGACCTGACCGAGAGTTTTTGCCGTTGATCCGCCGGGTGATCTATGCGTAGCGAAAGCCACGACAGACCCTGCTACAAATGAAAATGTCAGCAATCGGGCTGGGGAAGTATGACGGAGTACCAGTGCGGCTGGTGTTAATGGTTTTTCTGTCGCGTGTAGCCGGGTAGCTGTTGGAGGTGGCCGATAGCCGCGTTGCCTGAGTACCGATTGCGCCAGTGATAGCTTTACATCGACAGCGGCACGTTGACGTTTAATGGTGGAATTAAAAAGCATTTGAACCGGTAACCTTGCGGCTATGAGTCTGCCGTGGAAGTATCTGTTGGGGGTTGCGACGCGGCGGTCTTTAACAGTAATCGCCTGCTCGCGTCGAACTGCATGCCATTTGTACAATCGCGGGCTGCCAAAGCACTGGCGACCAATATGCAAATGTGCAGGAACGTGAACAGGATAATAATCGTCACGTGACCAAAGCCGGCGCTGGAAAGTGCCGTCCCCAATAGCAACAACACACCAACCCAAATCGCAACACTGGCGAATGCAATCACCACGCTAAAAAATAAGAGTCTGGCTAACGAGATGGCCGCCAGGTACCCTTCTGCAAAAACCAGTTGCAGTGCGCTTTCAGTGATTTGGCGATAGCGGTTGATCCGGCTCTTAATCAGGGCACTTTTCCGTTTTTTTGTCAGACAATAGAGGAGAGTACAGCATTCGCAGGCTGCTCCCCGGTTTGAATGTAAGGTGGCTTACCTGGAGCGCCTCAATAATAAAGTCGCGACGAATCCTGCAGCAAAAGCAATTCCTATCGCTTGCATCGGTTTTTGTCTGACAAATGTCTCGACATCACCCACGGTATGATTGACCGCTCGATTAGCTTCACTGACAAGCGCTTCCGCATTTTGAGACAGCGTCTCAGAAGCCTCCTGCAATTTCGCTTCCGCTGATTCTATCGCTGATTCAACCGTAGCCTTGGTATTTTGTGCGTTACTCATGTTATCCCGTTTTTAGTGCAGAGCTCTGTGGAAAAGCCAGGCAGGTCGTCCACCTGGCGCCATACGTTGACCGCTGTGCACGGTAGTACACTTTAGACACCAACAGTCTACTGCCTGATTAACGCGCTAACAGTTGCAGTGCAATTTTTGCAGAGCTTCATTGAACCGGGTGAGATTACTGGTGATCAACTTCACCTGTGAGGATCGCTTTAACCGTAGCAAGTGTTACCGGTTTCACCAGGTAATGGTCAAACCCTGCTGCCAGTGCACGCTCACGTTGATCATTGTTTGACCAGCCTGTCAGAGCAACCATTTCCGGAGAAGAATTTCCCAATGTGCGACGTATTTTGTCCGCTGCGGTAATGCCGTCGACAACAGGCAGTCCGATATCCATGATGACCAGGTCTGCCTGTGTGGATGCGATTGCCCTTACCACATCGGTGGCAGATAACTCGACACTTGCCACAGACCCCAGGCGCTCAACGGCTTTTGCCAGCGTGTCGGCTACATCCGGGTTGTCCTCTACTATCAGTACCCGCTTATGTTTATTGTTTGCGTCCGCAGCTGGCTTGTCATCCTCGTGCATGGTTTCTGTGGCAGCAAGTTGAGCCTTGGTTGCCAGGGGTACAGACAAGGTAATATTGGTGCCGGGGGTTGAGTCGTTTGTTGACAAGGTCACTGTACCACCGTGCTTTTCAACAATTGATCGGGTCAGCCATAGGCCGATGCCGAGATTAATCTCTCCGCGTACTGAGCTGCTGTTGGTGCTGAAGTACAGATCAAAGATTCGTTCCTGATCCTGAGCTGCAACTCCCTGACCGTGATCGGTTATCTCCACTACACACCGTGTGTTGTTACGAGTCACGTTTACTTCAATATTTTCTCCCGGGTGACTGTAGCGGATAGCGTTAGAGAGCACGTTGGAGAGGGCCTGGATAAGCCTGGCCTCGTCACCCCAGATATAATCCGGGGTGTCCGGCCAGTTGATGTTAATCGCATGACGACCTTCCTGTAACCTGTCGGTAATAGTTTCGATTGAGGCATGTAAGATATCTTCCATACGCAGCACGGACTGATGAATACTAAATTCACCTTTTTGTAAACGGTTGATATCGAGAATATCGTCGACCAGACGCGTCATGCGGGAAGATTGTCTGGCGATACGATCGACAATTTCCAGTGAAGCGGTAGACAGGGATTGATCCTGCTTCAGTAGTTGTGCGCCGGTTATGATGGGCAATAAGGGGTTACGAAGCTCATGTGCGAGCGTTGCGAGGAAAATGTTTTTCTGATGAATCGAATCTGTCAGAAGCTGCAGGTTGTATTTGCGTTCTGTGATATCGACAGTGACACCGACGTAGCCATTAAATGAACCTGAGGCAGTAAAATGCGGAGTCGCGAAAGATTCAAGTGTTCGCTCACGTCCCTGCCCATCAGTGACTCGAACCTCTGAATTAAAAGGCACGCGCTGTTCAAATGCTTCGTAGAATCGAGTAGCGTAGCTGGCATCTTCAGGGTGCACCAGCATCTGCCATTTATCGCCCGCCAACTCTTCTTGTGTCACGTCGAAAAAATCGCAGAATGTCTGGTTTGCATATTCGTGCTTGCCCTGCGAATCGTGCATCCACACCAATGCCGGAACCGCCTGACTCAGTTCGCGAAATTTGGTTTCACTCAGCGCTAATGACTCGATGTACGCAGAGCGATCAGTGATATCTGTACCAACGCAATACAACGTTTGTGATTCACCGGGCAGTCGATGCACCCACAGTTCCATCTGGCGCAGTTCATCAGTGGCAGTGCGGTAGGTTAGCGCATCAATGCAGCCGCTGTGGCTTGTTTCGTGAGTGCTGGCAATGATCGACAGAAGTGCTTCGGCATGACTGCCGGACCACCACGAACACGCTTCAAATTGCCTACCGTGGACTGACCCTGAATGATCCAGCAATGCAGGGGCAGGGAAGTGGCAATCGACCACTTCACCCGTTGCGGTTACCGAGGCAAACAGGACCGGGCTGGTGAGACCCTTCGCATACTTCTTCATCTACTTCCAGACTAGTGGGATCCGGAATTGTACTTTTTACATTACCGGCAGTCTACTGGCAATCCGCAGGTTCCAGTGCAGGACAGGCGCGAGGGCCACTGCGCTTTGCGGAAAGCGGGTCCGACTGCTTTCCGGTCTCAATGCGGTATCCGGGGTTTGTAATTTTTTACCAGCGCGACTGTCGGCATTTCAATACACTAAGTCGCTGTTTTCCATGCGGCCATCATAAAACTATTCCACCCCCTGACCGATGGTCGTATGGCTTTCTATTCAAAGGTAATCGATATATCACGTAGTCTTCAATAACCCGGGGCTTTTATGAACCCTGACTCTGATGCCTTTTCGGCGGAGGCTTTACGGATTTCTTCTCTGCAGACAGGATACTGTGCGCTTGCAAGCCTCCAATGGCCTTTAATAGCTTGCGGGTAGAGCGCTCAATCAAATTTAATAACTTCGTATTTACCAAGGTCAGGTTGATGTTCAGTCAGGTTACCGCGTGCTATTTCGTAAAGAGACCTAAAAGGGTTTTTTGTGGTAGTCCATACCTCAGCACTTACCGGTGTCATTTTCAGCAGCCTGATGTCGGGGTCATCAATGTTTCCGTCGAACCAGGCGGCTGCAAAAACATTCCATATTTTCTCCAGGGTCTCCCGCGAATGTTCAACGGACAGCGTACCGTCTATCTTGCTGTAGAAACCCACGGTATCGCTAGTCACTCCGTAGGTTGAGGATGCGTTACTGGTTGCGGCCAAAGCTGCCGTAGTATCAGCAGCTGTAACGAAGTAAATCGAGTCACTGTCTTGTTCACCATAGTGGGTGAACGGCAGGTATGTGTCATTGACGACCAGAAACCCCGTACTCACCGCTTTGAGTTTATCCCAGAAATCATTTCGTTTTTGCATCTGTTTTGTGCGCTTTTTAATTTTCCTGAGCTGACAACAGTAGCCGATCCTCGTGCCCGTGGTTGTGTAACGTTTACAATCTAACGTCCTGTGTTTAGTCATTCACCTATATTGCATCTATCGACGCTTTTGGTCTAAGTGTTCACTCTTGGGCCTGCCGAAAATTGCAACGGCACCGGTCGCACCATCTTCCAGTTGTTTCAAATTATCCAGTACAGGACCAATCCTATGACTAAGTTATGTTTTCTCGCTGCTAATCAACAAGACGCCGCAGAGGTTTTAGCTGAGATCAGGGCGCTGGGTATTAGCGATCAACAAGTACATGCCATAGGCAATGACAAAACACCCCTGGACAAACTCCCCGATCCGGATATCGTCGAGGAAAACGATTTCCTCGGTGGTGCGGCAAGAGGGACTGTCGTCGGGACTGCAACTGGAATGCTTGCCGGGCTGGTTGCTGTAGCCATTCCAGGTGCCGGGGTGGTTGCCGCGGGATCCGCTATTGCCGCCGGCGCACTGGGAGGCGCCAGTTTTGGCGTCTGGATCGGTACGATGCTTGGAGTTTCAGTACCAAATAGCCAGCTCGATGAATGGCGTGATCAAATTGACGCAGGAAACATTCTGGTCATTGTCGAAGTGTCAGCCACGCAACATCCACAGGTGCTCTCAGTACTTAATAAACGCTCCCTCGAGGTCATTACCTACTCAGAGAAGGGTGATATCCCGCTGTTGTAGCTGGCAGAACAACTGCAGCGTTGGGTGCTTACTTACTGCCGATGTATTTCGGGGGTGATCTGAGCGTATACCAGCAAGGTAAAAACCAAGGTACCGCCGATGACATTGCCGACCAGTGTCGGAAAAATGTAACCGAATAATGCGGTGGTGAAACTTACCTCACCCATAAACATTGCATAAAAAGCCTCAACTGCGCCTGCAACTACATGAGTTAGGTCACCAAGCGCGATAAAATAAGTGAACAGAATAATTATCCATATCGCGTTGTTGCGGGCATTCGGTAACACCCAGACCATTGTGGCAATCATGACACCGGCAAGCACACCTCGTGTCACTTTCTGCTCCAGTGATAAATCAAAAATATGTAAAGAAAGTTCAGCAAGCGCGCTTTGTATCTCCTGAGTACCGATCGAAAATGTATGGAAATACCACGCTGCGATAAAGGCGCCGATCATGTTGGCGAGAAAAACTACAGACCAGAGTTTGATGGTTTTCAATAGTTTTTGCACCGATGGTGCAATGAGCAAGGGCGCGACAGTGGTAATAGTGTTTTCAGTGAAAAGTTGCATGCGTCCGAGTATAACGACAACAAAACCAACCGAATAACCCATGTTTTCAATCAGCATTCGCCACGGCAACTCTCCCAGGGCAGCCCTGAGTGCTGCCTCTGAAAACACTGACAGGCTAATCAAAAGGCCGGCGGCAATACCGGACCAGAATAATGATCGGTTTGGGCGAGCCAGTTCTTCATCACCTTCCTGCACAATAACTTCATAGATCACCGGAGCACTGGGACCGGACATGTCATCTACGCTGTCAAGTTCCGAGGAGGTGAACTCATCACTTAGTTTACTCATACCAAAAATATCCGAATCACTGTTGAGGATGTAAAACAACCGAGTCATGTTATCAGTAACTACTACCGCCAGAACTAGTTTAACCGGCCGTGTCTTTGTAGTATTTACACCGCTCCCCCGAAAGGATTGTTGCGCGGTATGCTTTGCCCCTTGTTTTTATGTGGATAAAGAGGCACTGATGGGAATTGAAGTATCCGGGATTCTGGGATTGATATTGTTGGTGATCAACGTATGGATCATCGTGCGCATTGTTCAAAGCACCGCGGGGACAGCCCGCAAAGTCATCTGGATAGTGGCCATTTTATTACTGCCGCTGGTGGGCGCTATCGCCTGGTTTTTCCTGGGCCCTAAAAGTTAGTTTGCTCTTCTGACAAGACAACAGTAACAACTTTGCCATGCTGGCCGGTTTTTATACGGCTCGCAAGCAGACACTTACGGGCAGACATTATCGCTGGAAACCGCAGGCGATTAGTGCAGGTAACCGGATATTACTAAAGCATAGTTAGGAGGTTGCCGCATCTTGCGACAGGTGATCGATGATTGCCTGTAGTAACAATGTTCTCGGAAAACGGTTCTGGTCAATCAACCAGCGGGTGAACAGCGCGGACCACCGTTTTGAGAATGGCAATACAATCGCCCAATGATCAGCGTTGACAGTAGCCAGCACTTCGCCAACAGGTAGCAGGGTATTTTGTGCGACCACTTGACTGTCATTATAACGACTATAGCGGGACAGTTGACGGTACGGACTGCGAAGAATTCGCGACACGCGCTCAGGTGTAGGCACAGCGGCAATACTGGCGTAACGAATAGTCGACGGTAGTGTATGCTGCTGCAAACATTGCCTCCGTTACTGACATGTCAGATCTTGAATGGCACGGCCATCGCCAAAGGTGCTTGTTGGCAGTGGAAAATACTGTACGATCTTTCGCAACCAATTCGGTGTGGTATCAGCCAGTGGAGAGCCGGCGACAATGCCTCCCAGACTGACCACCGCTTTGATATGCGAGTGAGTGTCCGAGTGGTTAGCCAGCATATGCAGCAGATCCGTACAACCTTTTGAATACCCGATGATGTTAATTTTCGATGCATGCTTATCAGCAAACTTACGCACCTCACGCTGTAGTGTGTCGGCATTCGTGTCACAACCGGTTCGGCCATTCAGCCAGACAACTTCCGTGTGATAACCGCGTACAGCCATTTCGTTTCGAGCACACATGAACGGACCAACGATGGCAGACACAGTATCGCCCGACAGACCCGGAACAACCAGAGTTGGAGAGGCCTGATCCGGGGTCGATGAATACTGTGCTACCGACGCCTGGTCGTCGTTCTCAATAGACTGCCAGTCAATCTCTCGAAAAAACGACCGGATATCAATTTCATTGTGTTGGTGAGCAATCTGCAGGCAACGTTGGGCAAAATGTTGCCGGGCATCGGCTACTGAGGGCGGTAATTCTATTAGCAATTCAGTGCTCATGCTGCAGATTACCCGGAATCTGCCTGGTCTGTAAGGTATTCATCAAGTTTCTGTTCAGCGGCTATTTTTGCGATCGATGTTTTGGCGATGTACCCGGCCTGTGCGGCGTGCTGTGCGGCCGCCTCGGTATCGGCTATCAATAATAGTGGTACGTCGTCGACGCGCAAAGACTCCATACGTTGTTGTTGTTTGTGATGATCGTGCTGGTCATTTACATTGCGTATGTAGATTGCCAGAATTCTGCCCGGGTAATCCCTGACACACTGGCTGTATAATTCCGGATCGTGCTGGCCGCTGTCACCGATAAGGATAAAGCGCAACTGAGGATAACTGTTGAGCACCCGCGTTATCTGTGCAATCTTGTGTGTTTTATGGGGGCCGGCAATAAACTGGTGTCGATCAATACCAAAGTCCCGAAGTAGCAATGGCCCGGCTACAATATCTTTGCACTCCATAAATCGCATAAAAACTCGTAAAGATTCCAGGGACTGCTGGAGACATAAAAAAACGGATTACGGTTATTGTGAAGCGCCCGATAAAAAGCACTGACCCCTTCAAAAGCCACCCGGGATTTACCGGAACTTAACAGCGTTAAGCGCATCATTTGTACTACTGAAGTTGCCTTTGTAAGGAGTATGGTATCGTCATTACCGCTAATCACCCCGAAAGCTGCATCTGGCGCCGGGCAGGTGATATGTGCCGTCACTCCCGGTGCGCGGTCAGTGTCATCAGGTAGACTGATATTAAACGTGAAATCACCGGTCATCTCCGGGGTGACGGGCACCTCACCCCTCGTTATCGGTCAGGGTCTCATACCGGGCATCACGTATTTCGGCTTTCACCCGGATGTCAGGCACCTCGTCACTTTCGAATCGCTGGTAACTGGTCACAATCGTATTCCAAAGGGAATCTGTTTCAATACTCCGGGGCTTTTTGTACTCAACAACACGTCCCGTAAAATAGGCATACTCGTCATTGGCAAAGCCACGATAAGGGCTTATCTGCAATGGCTGATCAGGTCGAAAACGACGATTGTAATTGTGCTTCAGTCGATCGAGTATATTGTCTGCATTGTCACCGACCTGGAGTAACAGTTCCCGCCATTGGTGTTTTTCCGGTTCCGATACAACGGCCGCAGTTTGCTGCTTTTTAGTCATAGTGGTTTGGTAATAGTTTTAGCTAAAACAGGGATAACGCTGTGCTTACTACCCACATTGTGATTCTGTAGGCAAGCCACGCGAGCCCTGCAAGCAGGACAAGAATCGCGATGATTTTTGCAGCTCGAAGCCATCGTTTGTTCTGATCAGTTGGCGTAGAAGTTTCGTCCATACTCCTTAAAAGATCCACATTACGTTGATTGGATTTATAGAATATGTCAAACACATCGCCGATAATCGGCACCACACCAATAGTCGATTCAAGCGCAACATTCAGCACCATTTTCAGTACTATATTGCGTGGAGCACCCAGTTTAATGCCTTCGACGATGATGTAGCCGGATGCCAGCGCTCCGAGCAAATCGCCAACACCCGGGATTAAGCCGATAATTGACTCGAATCCAATGCTCTTCCCACCGGGCAGGGGAATCGCGCTGTCCAGCCAGTAGGCGAGCCTGTTGATACGTCGCCGCGTGGCATCAGGCGATGAACTTGTATTGTTGTTGTTCAGCACTGGCGTACACGCTGTAAGCTTATCGCTGCCGTGCCAAACTGTCTTCCTACAGCCAGTTCTTATTATCACTCAATGCGGCAGGCATGATATTCCTCACTTCACCTTCAGTTTATCTACGACGACGAGATCACTCACCCGGTCAGCTATGTTCAGAGCCTCAGTTCGACTTAGTTCACTGTCAACAAATCCGCTTAACACCAATTCATTATCAATGATCTCAACCAGGATCGACGCTGCGTCTATGGAAGGGGCGTCGATAAGTGCCGATTTAATTTCAGTGGTCTCCAAGGCTACACGGTCGGATGTCTGAGATATGTTTCGGGTACTGCATCCGGTAAAAGCGACCAGTGAAATTGCAACCACTATGGGTATTTGCCAATCAGATGTCATTCGCGGTTTCCACCTGACGGTTCGTATACGTCATGTCATTGTTCTCCAGACGATTGCTGCAGTGAAGTTGCAAGGCCATCGCAATAAGGGCTGTTTTGCCCGTCACCGGGCGATAGCAACGGTAATAAAGCGGCAACTGGTGCTGCCAGTCCAGCCAACACCGCTGCAGCCGCAGCACGTTGTGTCAGTCTGTCACCACTACCAACACGTGGACTATCGAGGGTACCCTCGAGTTTCCAGCTGGTTTGGGCGGCGAGCAGGCTAAAGTCTTTCGGGTGCGGCTCTGCCAGTAAATTGATCGATTCGTCGTTAAAGTCTACCGCACCCTCCACAAGAAACACGGTATCACGTGTATCCATCACCAGGGTCTCAGCTGAAAGTACGCCGGAGCGGGCATGTAAATCTGCGTAGGCGCACCTTATCTCTGTGGTTTCGTTGGGTGTTGTGGTGAACAGTGCAAGGGATTCTGCGAGGTCGAGGCCCGCGAATTCAGTGAGCAATGCGCTTATTCGACCCTCAGTCATAATAAAGAACATACCGCCATCAGCACTGCTGAGGAGCTCAGCCACAGAGTTGCCCTGCATCCATAGTTTAACCTGTCCGCCTATCTGGCCATAGCCTTGTTCCGGCCTTCCTAACTTGCGCATGAAGTCATTCAGATATAAGTGTTTTACTCCTACGTCGATCGTCACCTCCAGGGTGTCGTCAGTTAATTCGGCGCTCAGCGCTCCTTCAATCACGCCGTCGGCGACGCGCCAGACAAACGGTTCCACTTTAGCGACGGTTTCTCCAATTTCCGCACGCATCTGGATGCTGTCGACCGGAAGCGTTGGTGACCATACTTTGTTTGCCTTGAAGTCTATCGCCCCGACGATATAACGCAGAAAATCAGATAGAGGTATAGCCCGCTCTGGCAGTAGCCGACTGTCGAGCACCGGTTGAGTCTGCGTTGCAGGCGGATTTTCGGAGGGGTCGGGTCGCGAACCGAGTAACCCTGCCAGATCATCCAGGTCGAGTACCTGGCTGACGATATTGGCATATACCGTGGGAATAGGGGTGCTGAGCGTAAGCCGCAGGTCTCCTTCAAAATCACTATCGCCAATCGTACTGTCAAACCGGCGCAGCACCCAGAAATCATCATCTCTTTGAAGCGAACCTCGCAATTCGATTGGCGGTAACAGCGGTAACTGTGTTTTGGTTAGCGGAGCCAGTGCAGTTAGTGACGGGATGCGAAGGTCAAGATTCAGATCGACCTCACTGGTATCAGAGATTGTCCCGTCCAATGCAATGGAGCTTTGATCAAGGGTTGACAGGGCGTCGATGGTAAAGGAGTCAATACGGTCAGATGACGCGACCAGACTATTTGCCTCCAGAGTCAAAGGTAGCCCGTTCATCGTACCGCGGGCACTGATTGCCAGTGAATTACCGTCGATAACCTGTTCTGCAGAAGCACTTGATTGCAGGATAAGCTGCAGGTTGGTGCGGGTGTCGTGGTAATTGAGGTCCAGCTGCTCGACAACAATACCCGGTAGTGTGGCCATCCTTTGCATCCAGTTGTCGCTTGTCGGTGCCGGCTGGTTAGCGTCAGGGTTTTGCGTAGTTTCGGGTTCTGAGTTAATCAGGACGTCTACTGTCATTGCGCTGATCCGGGTTTGGTGCAGCCAATGGTCGCTTGAGAACAGTGAAGCAGGGTCGGTTCGGACTGTCGCGTGTGACAAATGCACAGTCGATTTTGCGGCATCAGGTATAGCGTTTTTTACAGTGACATCAGTCAATGTCAGCGTGGGGCTACGCGTCAGGAGGTGCAGTTTTGCAGTGGTGACTGTGACGGAGCGAGTGGATAAACGGCTGACGATTTGCGATGACAGGCTGCCAAGCCACGGGGCAGGCAACAGGCTAAGCATCCCTAACAGTAGGATCGGCAGCAACAGCAAGCTGCACAGAAATATCGGGATACGAAAATTGTTAAGCGCCATAGTTGCATGCCGGTTAGTACTTGGGAAAGGTAGCAGACATACAAGCGCGACAAATCTACATTGTAAAAAATACATCACAACTTTCGACGGATTATGCCGAGCAATCGACTGGTGTTGACTTCGTCGCCACTGATGCTTTGCAGGTAGAATGGCGAAGCATGGCAACCTCAAGGCACACTAATGCAGCAAACCGATAGCGAACCGGCATTCCGGCAATATCTGGCAGAACAACTTAGCAAACGCAGTGTCGAGGTGTCTGACCGCTGGCTGGCACGTCTTGAAGATATCGTTGACGAGGAAACCAGAGATATTTTCCCAACGGAAACCTACCTGGATCATATCCCCTCGCTTATTGAAGAAGTCGCACTGGTACTGCAACGCTCCGATGAAGAACTGGCCCTTGCCAACTCTTTGATAAATCGCAAAGCAACTCAGTTGGGTCAGTTAAGACACCAGCAAAAAGCGACCGTCAACCAGCTGCTTCGCGAGTACGACATTCTGTCCAAGATACTGGAGGAGTTTATCACTGAAGAAGCAACCAACTACCCCGGCAGTTGGTGCCAGGCTGATGGCATCTTGTTGATGGCATCGGTGTCGCGTGTTGTCAGATCGATCCTGCAGGCAACGGTTGACTCGTTTGTCGAAAACTATATGCATACAATTAAAGAGCAAACCGAAAAGTTAATGGCATTCAATACGTTTGTCAGTCATGAATTAAAAACACCGTTGCAGGGAGCGTCGTTAAACATGGAAATGCTGCTCGAGAACAAAGACCCCACCGATGAGCATGTCATGGATCTGGTACGAGTGCAAAGCTCTATTCATCTTTGCTACGTGTTTTCAGAACGCGGGTCGTGGAACAGACTTAATGTCGCTATGGTGGGTCCCGCAGGGAACATAGCGCGTTCTTGGGTTGAAGCATCCACCGTTCTTCCGATTGAGGTTGTGCAGGTAGCACCACCGCACCTTGGACTTTCAAAAGAAGATCTGGGGCCACGCTCCAGCACGACAAATGATCTGCGTGTACTTGAAAGGGCGGATATTATCGTCACCGATTGCTGGCCAAACAATACGAGTAGCGATGAACAAGAAGTACTCGCCTCTCTACGTATCGATGGAAAAACGCTAGATCGTAGCCGCTCTGACGTTATGTTTATACCGTGTCCACCCGTGACGCGTGGTGAGGAAGTGTCGGTCGATGCAATGAAACATAGTCGATGTCTTGCCACTCCGGCTAAAGCATTTCTGATGCATGTACAAAATTCGTTTGTTGAGAATGCAACTGGACGAAATCAACGTCTTTGATAGGCAGCTTAGCGTCAAAACAGTTGCTTATGCGCGACTAATAATCGAGCAGTATTAACACGGATGCTGTCTCATGCACCCGTATTGAATATAGGATTTCCTATGACCGGATTGGGCACGTAGCGGACGATCAGGTTTGCTAGACAGGCATGGATTTCTGTTTGCGCTATCCATCGCATCGATCAATCTCAAAACGCCGCAGGCACCCTAAGGGCGGAGTAGTCGCAAGAATGCCTTCGTTACTTTTTGCGTTTGAAAAGTGACCCCGCCGCAAGCGCATACCCGAGCTCGTTCCTGCCCTTGTATAGAGTTATAAGATAAACCCCGAAAAGAGCAAACATCGGCTTCTCGTAGTATTCGACCTGAACTGAATCAATGCGATTTTGTCCCAAGGCGTCAAATCGAACCGAATCTGGTTTTTGACCAACATAGAAGCCATTACATTTCGTTACAACTATCAAAAACGAAAGTGGATAGTTTGCTGGAGCAACTAGGCTGAGGGATAACGATGAAACTAATGTCAAAAATCACCATTTCGGCTTTTATTCTTACAAGTGTCACGGCTTGTTCGGATTCAGGTATCACTTGCGCCGATCTCTCCAAAAGTGGATCAACAGTCGCTCAAGTGTACGACAGAGCTGTAGCGCAGGGGTTTTCTGGTAGCGTGCTAGTGCGTTATAAAGGCGATATTTTGTTGAACGAAGCTGCCGGGTTTGCCGATCGGGAATTAGCAATCCCGTTTTCAATTGATACGGTTTCTACTATGGGGTCGATTACCAAACAATACACCGGGGCTTTGATCCTGAGTTTGCAGGAGGCCGGGTTGTTAAGCGTAAATGACACGCTAGCAGATCACTTTATCGATATCCCCCGGGACAAAGCGAATATTACAATACATCAGTTACTCACTCACACGGCAGGTTTCCCCGCTGGTCTTGGTCCCGATGCGCAACCTATCAGTCGTGTTGAGTATCTTGAGTTGGCGTGGTCTACACCGTTGTTGTTCGAGCCCGGTACTGAGTTTAAATACGCTAACATCGGCTATAGTATTGCAGCCGCGGTCGCTGAACAAGTCACAGGTCAATCATACGAGGAGTCCCTCAAAGAACGATTATTAACACCGGCAAATATTAATGAGACGGGTTATGTTATTCCCAATTGGTCTGATCGAGTAATTGCTAAGGGTTATGCAGGTTCAAGAGTCTTCGACCAAACACTTACTTCGATAGCGGCCGAAGATGGTCCCTATTGGAACCTGCGAGGAAACGGTGGTCTTCTGACCACAACAAACGACATGCTGAAATGGCACGATGCACTAGCCGGTGTTGAAATGCTCAGTGCGAACAGTATCGAGCAACTGCAAACGCGCCATGTATCGAATAATTACCTTGACGAGTCCTACGGCTACGGTTGGAACATCACTGACACACCAGTAGGGGAATTATTCTTCCACAACGGTAGCAACGGCCATCACTTTGCATCAATGCGACGATTCATTGAGGAAGAATTGGTTGTGATCATGCTGTCAAACGAGATGAACGAGTCTTCTACCTGTCTGCCGACTTACCTTGCACGAGCCAGTGCTTCAGGATTAGAGGGCTGGGCTGGTCTCTAACGATGATTGATGGTGGTTGTGGGGTAGGTTAATACCTATCTGGTAATAGTCTGTTTAGGGCACTTCAGCGACGGTTGGGCGGAGTATCCATCTGTGGTATTGACTGTCTCTGATCGGGGCTCCATTCATAGCCAGTTAACAATCTTCAGATTGGGTACTTTAGCGAAGTGCTTCGTGTTATTCGTCACCAGTACCAACTGCTGCTGTAGCGCGTGTGCCGCTATTAGCGTATCAAGGTTACCGATTGGTGTACCACTTTGCTTCAAGGAAGCGCGTATTTCTCCATATATTGAAGATGCTGCCCAGGGAATAACATTCAGCCGTGCCGTGAACTCATCAATGAGGTTATGGATTTCATCCGTGCGGTTCTGGTGGTTATCGGCCCCAAAACGCAGCTCCGCCAAAACTATCTCGGAAATTGCGATATTGCCGGCTTCGGATTCGAATCGTTTTCCTAGTGCTGTTGATTTTGTCTTAAGAACGAAGCTGCAGATATCGGTATCGAGCATGTACATCAGAATAGCTCTCGTTCCTGCGGTGGGTCGTCGTCACGCTCTTGCAGGTAATCATCTGGCGCAGTTTTCGGGTTGGAAAAGAAGTCACTCCAACTGTGCTTGAGAGGCCGCAGCACAAGTGTGTTGCCAACCTTCTCGATCTGAACTTCATCCCCTTCGAGTCGGTATTCAGCAGGCAGCCGGACGGCTTGAGAACCACCGTTTTGAAATAGTTTGGCTTTTTTTGACATGACTTGCTGTATATATAATATGTATAGACATATTATATGCGCCTTCTTCGAAATAGCAACCTTACGGGCTCAAGTACAATTCCAGCCGTATCGTGCCATTGGGAGGGTAGAATCTGCACATCATGAGTTGTTTTATCAACCTTTAAGCAGACCACAATTTCGTCCAAATGTGCGTATCTCATCAGGCTTGATGCATCAAAACGAGCAAAGAAAATACCCCCAATTCAATGATTTAATAACGGTTAGTGAGAATATATGTCCGCATATTTCCCTTAAGCCAATATCCTGGCTCCAATGTTTAACCCAATGGGCATTAAACAATAGGCTGAGCACGAAAACAGGACATTTCTAAATGGGAGAAACCAGACATCACTAAATTGGTTCTACAGATTAAACACACATAACAAAAATTATGTTAAATAATGCGATTGAAGTTTAATTTCGAAACCAGAATTCGCTCTGAATTCAAGACTTAACATGCGCACAATGAAACGAAGGCCAATTGTTGCGAAGAGATTGTCGAACAAGGTGGCATGATCAGTGTTCAGGTACTCAATGAATGTGTCAATGTGATGTTGAAAAAACTGAAAATGGCGCGACCTGAGATTGATGAATTTTTAGCGGTGATTAAAAGCATCAGTGAAATCGTACCGCTGAGTGTTGAAGTTCATGAAAGTGCATTGGAACTTTTAGATAGATACCAATTGAGTTGGTACGACGCGTTGATTGTGTCAGCAGCGATAGAATCGGACTGCGAGATTCTCTGGTCCGAAGACATGCACAACGGCCTGGTAGTGAATAAAACCATGACAATCAGAAATCCTTTCGATAGATAGATATATGGGCTCGATTGGACAACAACTACGGGATTCAAGTAGGCCAATGTCATCTCTCAATGCCGGTAACTAAGGTAACCGGTATTGATGAATTGAGGATAATATTTCCACCAACACGATGCAGCAGCTCATGGCGGAAATATATCAGCACTGGAGCAGACGTTCCTCTTCAAACAGGAGAAAGAAAGCCTCCCGTCGGTGGAGTGATCCACACAAATTTTCATTGGCAGTTGGCGGGAGGCTCAATGTCCACCCGCCCCTACAACCCTGCTAGGTTAACTGCACTTAACCCTTACCAGGATTTTTTCGTTAGATGCCAGCCATGGCCGAACGGACACGCGTAAACGTATAGCTCGTGATGCCTTTCCAGGCTCAACATTTCAGCGGCTCTTCTCGCTACCTGTTGACTGCTGTGCAGGTTCTTACCGCAATGTGTGCATCGCGAAGCTTTGGTCGTATAACACCCGCTATATTTGAAACGTCGTCGCTTAGTCATGAGTCACCTTCTGCGATTCGGTTTCAAGCGCGATAGCCAGTCGGAAAGTCACCTGAATGCTTTTATAGTGCCCATCTGAATATGGTTGAACAGCAAGCTCCAATAAGCGCCCGACCATCTGACCTGAGTGTTGGCAGAATTCATAAAGATCATCACTGTCATAGAAAGATACACCATGGTAGTCAGTCGATACTGGGACGATTTTCCATAACGCAGTGTCTCCTTGCCAGTCAAATAATTGCCCAAAACTGACCGATCTACCACGCGTTGTGGAGATGCCAGCGAGTGCGTTTTGCATTCCGTTGTAAGAGTGGCATGGGCGTACCGATACGAGTTCGGCAAACGTTGGCAGCCTGACGCTGATATTATAGGTATCTTCAAACCACCGACAATACGCCTGCGCGTCGACCCAGCACACACAGGCAGGGTAATTGTCTTTTGTATCGCTGTGTTCTTTCTCCCATTGAAACTCGTCCGCTTCGGGCGCTCTTCGCCGCTGATAGCCTGACTGCTCCAGCATGTGCTTGAATTGAGCAACTGTGATGGGGTTGCTAAGCGCGAACTGCTCGCCGCTTACGGATGGCATTATTGTGAACCCAGGGGGTAAGTCTTCATTAGCGTTAATCGGCTTATGCGTTGGCAGCTCTCCGTTCGCACGAAGGTACTTCGCTCGTACTTCTAATCTGGAGGTTCGATGAAGAATATCTGGACTATTGCCTTGTTCAAGGAAAAGTTTATCCGCTTCAATATCCTCCTTCCCGTCCCAAACTTCACGCCTGTTGTAAAGTATTTGAGTAGTGAGATCATCATCAGCGAGTGCAGCAGGTGTATCATCACTGTGCAGATAACAGTGGACACCAGTTCCCTTGATGTCTGGCGGAGGCGCGTCGCGAAAGCCTTTCCACAAGGGCTGCCATGTACCATCGCAACCTTTGAGAATGGCCAGACTGTCTGTAACTTTGATGATCTCTACCCAGCCCTGCGGCTGGGGCTCAAAGATATCGAAAAAAGCCTTGCGCCTAATTGCGGCTCTGCCTATCTGACGCTGCATTCGCTCGTCATCTTCCGGACAAGTAGAATGATAGAAAGAATGGAATTCCCAGGCTTCGGTTTCACCAAACAGCGCATCACCGTGAAAGTTCCAGTCTTCCGACAGCTCTGTACGATATTCCCATAAAATTCTGGCGCGCTCAGCAGCAGTTTGAGGGTCTCCGCAGATAGTTTTAATCGCGGCCTCCGGGGGGCGGTGGCCATCACCACTGTCCCATATCGACCAGTCAACGCCAAAGCCCAGAAAAACCTTTTTCGGCCAGGGTTTGCCTGACAGAAAAAGCCGATCAGACAGGTCCCTCTCTTTGATGCGGAAAGCGTTGAGACCAAGATCGATACCGCCACCGTAGTGACGAGGAAAAAGCCCACCCTGCTGTTTGCAGTTGTGGTTGGCTAGAAGCTGCTCAATAAATGGAAAATGCTTTTTGGGGTAGTCACCGCTGTCACCGGGAAAACCCAACATGCGCGTTACCACTGTCAGGGATTGTTTGTGATGCAGACCTTGTTTTGGTTGGCGTCGCTTGCAACCTTGCTTGATAGCATCGATTGTTAGCCCGCTTAACGGGAAGCTATGCCCGCGTTCGGAGATAATGTAGCCAATAGGCTTTTGAGAGGTTTTGTCTGGCATAAGAAACTCCACATCATTTCGCTACTGCCTCTTCTAGCCGCCGGAGGAAGATCAAAATGAATGATAAGTTGCTTATAGAAAATTGTGTGTAAAACGATGTACTTCCGAGACGCTTGCTTCTTCTGTCGGCGGCTAACCGAAAACCCGGTGGTGGTCTCAAACCCCTTGCATACTGCAAGAGCGATTATGATGACGCACAGATCGGTTAATTTCAAGATTTTTCAAACGTACAGACTTTATATTGTGACCGTGGTCGAGAAACACCATAATCTCGAGCTTGATGCTTGAGACTACGCTTACTGTAAAGGCTGAATTCGAACGATTGTAAAGGCTCGGAGAAAGCCGATTCCACGGTATGTAGTTTCGGTTGATTACCCATTCTCACTGCCAAAGACTTTTTTGAAATCAGAATGCTTTGCTACATGCCATGTTTTTTGTTGTATCTCGATTATTCTCTAACCGCTACCGATAAACTTGACCCTAACGAGGCAAGGTGATGGAGATAAGGTCAATTATTTGGTGTTTATGCTCTAGCGACACGAATATTTATCACACCAATTACACGTAAGTCGATCACCTGTATCCCAGCTGCAACCCAGCTGCAACCACCATAATGGTTGGAAAGTCTATTATTAAACATTTTATATTGGGCTAAATAGCCCTGTACTCTGGTATGGATTTGAATCGCTTTGAACCCACTCCCCCCAAAGAATAACAACACATAGCTGGCGGTATTGGTCAAGCAATGGTCTTTACCGAAGATCAGCTCACCCGGGTGTTTACCGAAATTGCGACTAGAAAACATCCAGAGCGAAATCTCTGCGTGGTTTTGCTTTCGTTCTCATTGGGCCTGAGAGCACAGGAGATCGCCCTACTAGAAAACCAACTCCAACTCGATATCGGTGATCAGTACGCGGCAGGATTTGAGGTTTCTACCAAAACTGACGTTGCCGGCACGACTAACCAAAGGTGACAGAGCTACTGCCACAGATGATGAAGAAGAAACCGATCCAGAGTCCAGGCGCTCTGGACGAAAGTCGGTTCGATTCGATCTGAATGCTTCTGACAATATCATTGAGACCATCAAAGTGATCAGCATCCCCATGAGAATCAACTATTGCATCAACAACTACAGGATTCGTATCGGATGACTTCCATATAGAATTTCAGTATACCACCATCCTGAAGGTGTTGGTTCGGATCAAGTCTGGCCCAACCGGATGTATCCCTATCTAATCTAGACAACAACTTGAACTTGGCCCAATCGCCTTGCGTGTCTATGACTTCAACGGCATCCCCATATGCAATTTGCAATACCTTTTTTGAACCAGTGTCAGCAGCTTCATAAACATTTACAAAATCATCCGTTATATATTTCATATTTAACAATAACTGCTGCTGGTTACCAGCGAATTGTATGTTAATTATTTTTTAACTGTCCATTATGAGGTTGACACATTCCGGCACCATAGTTAATGAATCTCGCGCATTTACACAGTTACAAATACAGTCTCTGTCCCACTTAATTTCTCTTCGCTTTAAGCAAATAAACCTTTGGTAAATTGGTCCCATCAGAAAGGGTGAGCGTATACTTAACTTCTAATTCTTTCACATTTTCAGGGACAGAGTACTGTACGTAGCCGCCATCTAGATTATCTATTTGGCCGTAAACTAATTCATAGAATCTAATTTTATATATATAGAAATCTCCAAGAGTAACAATCTTATTATGATTTATATCTCCATATAATCTATGCGTTATTTTCTCTTCAACATTCTTATTATCCGCAATTACTGAAAGAATTTTCACTGACCACTTGGGATCTATGTGAATTTCACTACCAGAACCCACTTCAACAATGAAAGGTAATGATGGTTTTGTATTATTAAAATACGATTCAGTGACAATCATGCTCCCCCCTTCGTTTGCATACCCAGAAAAGGGCATAAGCAATAATGCAATGTAGAATAAAATAGTTGTTTTTTTCGTCATTTTCATCGATATCTCTTTCTTAGTATGTCGGCGTACTCCACCCACCATAACTTGTCCTTTGCTTTAGCCCCATAGCTTTGCGATGATAGTTTTCTGTTGAGGTGGCACTAATTTCAGCAGTTTTAGTTGTGTCAAATTTTGACAACTCACCTCGTTGCATTTCAGCGACATGAGCCGCCTCGTGCACCAACGAAGATTCTGGATTATTTATAGTCCCATCTGACAGAATGCGAGTGTCCGTCGGATTAAAAAGAATATTCCCTGGCGAGCCGAGACCCGGTGTTTTCGCATAATCCCATGACCATGGTTCTGCGCTACTCTCGACGTCACCCACGGCGATTACCGTCGGATACACGCTATTTTCCAATTCTATCAATTCGTTCACAGACTTCGGAATACTGCCATCGGCTAATCGCCGTGTCTTCGCTTTTTCCCACAACCGCATTACTTCGACCACATCTGCGTCTGAAGCTCCAGGAGCTTTTGTAAATTCAACACTCCCAATTCTTTGTGAAGCACCTTTTCGAGCGGTGTTATTTTCATTATTATCAGGTAGTGAACTATTGAGGTCAGGTGACTCCCCTAAATTTCCCTGATCTAAACTTCCACCCTGAGACAGTAGCACTACTGTTGCTGCACTTACATTGCTTTCACTATTTCCACCAATATCGTCACCTGAGGTTCTACCATTTGAATCACCTGATCCAGTATCCCCGAAGGCCCATTCTAAAAATCTCCCAAATACACCACCGCCCCCGTCTACAGATTCTTCCGTATACCCACTAGGATCAGTAGCCCCCAGCGGATTATTCAACACATAGCTATAGCGGTTAAAACTCTGAGAATTGTAGATATACTGCACAAATGGGTCCGCACTCATAAACCGACCCAGAATCGGGTCATATACCCTCCCATTCATGTGAACCAGATCCACATCAGCCAATGCCTCATGCCCGGTATAGCTTTTGGTGTGATACGCGCTCTTAAGCACCGTGCTATTAGACCCCCCAGACAGCGGTCGTACCTGCCCCCAGATATCGTAGCTCATCCGCTCCACCACATTGCCGATCACATCGGTCAATACCGAGGCCGACCCCATCCGGTCACTATGCAGATAGCGTTCGGTGGTACCACTGGCCGTCTCCTCGTCGATCCCTACCACACGACCATCGACCAGATAATGATACTTAGTCGTCACATTGTTATTATTGTTGTGCGTCAGCCGTTCGACCTTCACATCCGGCCCACCCTCGTGATACCAGGTATTAAAATTCCCCTGCCGTCGTCGTAGCCGATGATTGCCCGCCCCATATTCAAACCAGATCGTGGCCGAGCCCTTGTTGATCGAACTGGGCTTCTGGAATGACTTCCAGTTGACCGTGCGAAGACCGTCATTGAGCAGATTGCCACTGGCATCGTAGCTAAAATTACGGTTGCCCAGCGATTTGATCGCATGAGGCCCCGCCCCATTGACCGTGATGCCCCCACCATAGGTATAGGGCTTGTTCAACGTCTCCGCCTGATCGGGCTTAACCTTGATATTCCCAAGCTTGTCGTAGTCGTAGGTGTGGTTTGCCACCAGAGTGCCATTGTTGGTGATCTGACTCGTTTTCACTCGCCGGTGCAGGTCGTAGGTGAAGGCCTCGGTATAGTTAAAATCCACATCCTCACGCGAGGCCAACTGCGCATTCGACGGTTGATAGGTGTACTTACGATGCATCAGATTCGGACTGCCTTTGTGCACCCGAATGCTCGACATCATGCCGCCCTGTTGGTTGGCAAAATCGTAGGTATAGCGGGTGAAGACGCCGTTACCAGCACGTTCAACATAGGGCCGACCCCGAGCATCCATGTTATTGACCTGCCAGATACGCGGACCCCCTACCCCGCGACGCATCGCGTTGAGAATATTGTTGCGATATTCACGGGCGACCTGCTTGCCACCAGGCAGCGTGGTCACTGCCAATCGTGAGTACGAGTCGTATTGGTAGCCGGTGGTAAAATTAGTACAGCCATTACCGCCCACCGCATCGATACACTCGGTGCTACTGGACAATCGGCCTACCGCATCATAGGTCGGTGTTCTCTTGTAATGGGCTGTTGATTCACCCGGATCACGATAGGTCACCAAGGCAAGCTTGCCTTCCCCGTTGGCCTGGGTATCGTAGGTGTGCAGCTCGATCGAATCCGGATCACGTTGCTCCATCAGTCGCCCCAGCTTGTCATAGGACATGGTGGTGACCTGCATACGGGCATTGCGCTGCCACACTACCGCTCCATAACTGTCGTAGCGATAGTCAATACGACCTAAATCCGGATCAATCAGAATCGTGCGATTATCCCGGCTGTCGTAGTAACTGGAGGTGGTATTGCCGTCATCGTCAATAACATGCTTGATGCGACCGGCATCATCATAGCGATACGTGACCGTACTCTGATTGTTACCGGTACCGCCCTCCTCGACCAAGATCACCTGACCTTTTGCATTACGCTTTTCACGATGCATATGCCCATCACTGTCAGTGCGGGTGGTCGTATAACGATCATACACATAGCTTTGGGAGGGCCCGCGGTGATCGATCAGGGACGCCAGTTGATCAGTATTATCGACGTATGCCCGTAGGGTATTTCGAAAACCACCCCCCTGATAATACGGCGTCGTTTCATGCGTTAGTCTGCCCAGTGCATCATAGGTGTAGTCGATGATCACAGGACTGCTACTCCACCGCTCTTGCATTGACCGCAACAGATTGCCGTGTGCATCAAAGTACTCTTTTACCGGTGGCTGAAGCGCATCATTAGCGGCTTCTCTCTCAAAAACCGTCTCTTTGTAGTATTCGGCGTGGGCGGGCTTATTAGCATCATTGTTGGCGACCCAATCGTGCTTGATCACCTGAGTGTAGGTGTTGTCGGGGGAGGTCACCTTCGGCTTTTGACCGAACTCGTCGTAGACATAAACCGTATTGAGATCATTAATATCTTTGACATACAAAGGTTGCCCATGATCGAGACTGGATTCCATCGTCATGGTATGACCTTCCGCGTTAGTGATCACTTCACGTTTAACGGCCTCACTTAAGGTCGCCCCTGTGATGCTGGGTTGGCCTGCCGTGCGGTAGGTGGTCGTGGTATTCGTGATTCGATTGGGTAATGTTTGATTACCAAACTTGTTACCAACGGTAGTCTCTTTTCTGACATTGCCATAGCCATCGTAGAGATACTCTGTTCTGA
Source organism: Herpochondria borealis (assembly GCA_032274145.1). Taxonomy (NCBI): domain Eukaryota; phylum Rhodophyta; class Florideophyceae; order Ceramiales; family Ceramiaceae; genus Herpochondria; species Herpochondria borealis. The sequence goes on along the minus strand of JAVCKV010254814.1, from coordinate 76,435 downwards.
GATATTCAGGGCGCAGGGCTGCCCCCGATTGCGGCTCGAGTATCACTCGATCAATCTGCCCGTTGCCGTTATATCGGTAATCACGCACCTTGCTGACGGCACCGCCTGAGTTTGAGCCGTTGCCGTTACTGTGCAGGGTCGAGCTCTGCAGTAATCCCATCAGGTATTTACCGGGTTTATTCAGATAAACGTTGGTGGTGGTCTCTACCCAGAATTTGTTGGTTATTTTATCGAGGGTGGTTTTTTTATGAATGCGGACACGGCCGTAATCACTCGACCTGCCCTCGCTATTAAAGCTATAGGTGTTGACATTTTTGGTGCGGCTTAGGTGCGTATTGGTGTGATAGTCATACTGATCTATCCACACGTCCCTGGCATACACCCAGTACCTATCTGGCACTGGCGTAGTCGGCTCTATGTCGGGCTGGTTCAACCCGGTTGTGAATTCGTAATTTTTACCCTGGACGGAATAGCTGTAGAACTTGACCTGCTGATTACGTGGCGTGCTACTTTTTACATCTGCCTTGACCACTTTGGCCAGACGTCCGACAAAGGGGAATTTCTGATGATAAAAATAGGTGGTTTTGAGCTTTCGTCGTTGATCTGTTTCTGCCCGGATATTAAACCCCAGTATACCCAGCCCCTGCTTGTTAACGGTGAGTTTATCAAAGTCATAGGTGGTTTCATCAAACTCACCAGATCGGGTGCCCGGTACCTTCGATGAGGTCACCACATGGGTGTTATAGAGGACCCGATTAGGATAGATTGATGCCGACTGAGCCGCTTTAGTGGTATAGCCATAACCCAGATCTAGCGTGATTTTATTGCCTGTGGATCGATGGCTGGTGACGTCGTGGAGCAGCGGGGCACTGTAGGCTTCGGACAGGTGAATACCGACCTGTCCGACCACCGCTCTTGCCATATCACGTCGACCATCGCCATCAAAATCACCCACTGCCACGGCTTGGGTGATCTTGCCGGTGTAAGCACCGGGATTGGTGTAATTCACATTGTCGATAACACGGGATGGGCCGGCCGCACTGTAGGCGACTTGCCAGTCGGACCCACTCATCCAACGCGCAACATCGGCACTGCCATCGCCATTAAGATCGGCGACCAGATGGTTGTTTAATGTACCGCCAAATCCTGCGATCTGCTGGTTCGATGTAAAGCGGTTATCAGACTCATGACCGTTGGAGTACCACACTCGCCACTTATTGTTACTCGTATTGTAGAACAGCACATCGGCTAAACCATCGGCATTAAAATCTGCGATGGAGAATTCGAACGGATCGCCAGAGTTATAGGGAGTAGAAGGCAATCCGCTACTGGATTCAGTTCGGCATGCAAAACCCGTGATCGCATGTTCCTGAATGGTGCCGGTGGCTTCGGTGCAGCTGAACCACACATTATCCGAGGCTCGCAGACCGAGGACATCAGTTGCTCCGTCACCATTGATATCAAGCAGGTGGAGTTGGCTGAAGGTGGGGATGGGGGTATTGGCCACTGCAGTAGCAAAATTGACACCGTGCCCAGGGTACTTAAAGCCAGTGGATTCCGTAGCGTCGCCATAGTAGATCGCTTTGGTGTCTTTTCGATAGATATCGGTTCGACCATCGGCATCAAAATCTCCAGTTTTGAGCTCGGACATCTGTGCGAAGTCTACTGTGGTTCTACAACTGAAACTCTGCGCTCCGCCTACGAGTACCGAGCGACACAGCCGCCATTCGTCTTCATGAGGCGTAAGATAATCATCCAGCCCATCCCCATTATAATCTCCAACAAGAGGACTGGGCGTACCGGTGTTTTGATAAGGATGGCTTGCGTTGCAGGAGAATGAGGTGCCCTGTGACAGACAAGTCCCATGGGATTTACGAATTACATCCGTTCGACCATCCCCGAATCTCGCCATAGGAAGCAGTCACATTCGGCGGATTTGGATTCGCTCCTGTACCATGCGGGGAGATCGAGGTCGCTGTGACAAGAGTCGAATTAAAGGAGTCGATCGCGCCACTGGTTTTGGCCATACGTGTGGTATTAAGCTGAACAGAGGATAGTTTTATCGGGGGCTGAGCACCCGTTGGTGAGCTGGATCGTGTGTCATCTAGCCATGAATGATCGGTCATGCCCGCGTCATTATATCCGTGATCAGGCTCGCCATCCCCTTCATCGGCATAGACGATATGCAATCGTGCGCCATTGCGGCTGTCTTCATCAAGCGTCAACACATTAGAGGGAAAACCACTTAAGCTGACATCAAGGGTTCTACTGCCCTTTGCCAATGCGTCTACCGCCATCGGGATGGACTCACTGCGGGTCAACCCGGCCGTTGTCTTAAAACGGACCATCTCGGTGTGGTGATGAGGGAGAACATCCAGCACCACACTGGACAGAGGCGCTTTTTGGTCAGACATTAGCTGCAGTTCAATGAATCTGTCCTGGGCCATTGCATGCGCAAGATCAAGAGAGACCCACACACTTTTTATATCGACTTCTTTCAATGCACCGACTTCAAAACGAAAGGCAACCGCACCATCCAGGGTTTTAATACGGGGACTGTATAAATCGACCACCCGGTCAGCCGAGATCGATAAATCATTCTCCGTATCATTCACCATCACACTGGTGTGTTTAAGATCATCCGCCTCTGGCACCAGGACGGTATCTTCACGTGGGGCGTATTCCGTCATCGATTGTTGTAACACAATGGGTGAACCAGCCTTTACTTCAACCGGATTATCATAGTGCCAATGAAAGGCCGGGCGTCCGTCGATAGTTGCTATTACTTTTAATGCCGCTGCATCCAACGCGTTTTCAAAATAATCCGCCGGGGGATGGAGCTCAGCTGTGTAGGCCACCTCTTTAAGGGTGTTATCCCAGTACGGCTGCCAGGTGATTACGGGCGGCGGTAGTGATTTTCTGTCAGATGAAAGGTCTAGAAAACGCTCTATTGCCGATCGGCTCTTGGAAAAATGAGCAGCTTGAGAATCTGCGGCATCAACAAGCCCTATCAACAGAGGAAATGAAAACAAAAAAGAGACTAATACTATCCGTACCGACTGACTCAACTGACTACTCCTTCTACTCTATGGAGCGTGTCCATAGAAACTATCTTGGTCGCTCCGCAACTGTGTCCTGCAGAACCCATTCAGGGTTTACCACCCCTTTAAGACCAAATAATTTACACAAACAAAGGATGCTGATTACTTTCAATACCGTTATGTTTAGAGTCATAAACTCAGACTAATAAATTAGTTTTTTGTCAATAGAGATACCGTATCAAAGGATACGGTCAAGTGTTTAACGGGGCACACGATAACTTGAAAATAAACACTGCAATTGTGGGTATAGATTTTTGTCTCAGTTTGCACGTTCGTGAGATTGCTTTACTAGAACTAAAAGAAGACTGTCATCGGGCCAGCTCGTACAATGTGCTCGTATCGTTTCTCTTGTTAGCCATGCGCCATCGTCCCCGCCCGAACTTTCTTCAACGGTAGCCCTGGCTGAGCCCGATCCAACGCAGTATTTATCCGGCGCTAAAAAAGCACTCTGGTAAATTTCGTGCTTTGCCAGTGGTCGATACCGACTTAATAAGCCATGCGCTCACGAGGACGTAACACCCACTCATCTTCCCAGGCTTCATAAATTATCATTCTTACCGCACAGGTTGTTTTTGTTAAACAACCCTGAGGCCATCGATCACACTACCTGAATGCTAATATTCCGATGAATAGGTTGATACTGTGCGTTTAACATAAATACTGACACTATAATGTTGGGAAAGGGCATTATTAAACATTTTATATTGGGCTAAATAACCCTATAATCCAACCAATATGGTTACATAGTTTTGAACCCACTCCCCTCAAAGGATAACAACACATGGCTGGCGGTTTTGGTTCATCTCCGCGCACGCGGAGAACAGGTTTAGCTGATACCGGACGTCCCCCATATTCTCAATTAATGTGTCTTGTAGCCAACCCCGTACGGTTGAATGAGCTTCATCTGTTTCGGGTGATTTGTTTGAGTTTAATCGCCAGTAGTTCGGATAACATTGTATCCGCTGGTTCGTTGTGCGTTTATCTGCGTAGGAAATATGATACCTATCACTGTGCTTATTGCCTGCCATATCCGTCAACCCTTATTCATTCATGGATAACATTGCATCCGAAGTAATGGCGCTGAATTATAAATGTAAATCCTGCAATCAATGATTAGATAATACTGTATCCAACATGACTTTAGCCCTAGACAGCTGGGGTGCATGTGATTTTATAGTTCAAATTCGAAACAACTTTTGTTGTCGAATCAAACCTCAAAGATACCAGACACCTACCCATTTACTGATAATAATTATACTAATATCAGTAGCTTAAATAAAAAGCACGGCTGATTTTAGCCCACTCGTATGAAAGCTGAAACGTGCCTGCACCTCATTCTGCGGGCTACATGTATTTCATTATGAATTTTTCCTTGGACAAACTCATTTTATGATGTATGATTATTTCCATGGTAAAAATCACAAACAAAAGCAGCGACGTTAAGCACATCAAAAAAGGGACTTCAATGGTTACAAAAAAAGACGCTTGGGAGAAACCGAATCAAGAAGTCATTCGCGAACTGAATGCATGGATGGGCGAATACCTAAATGATTTTAAAGAGAACATCCTATTTGACATAGGCCTTGCGGCGCAGGTGCTACCAAGCTTTGATCTCAAAAATTTGGTGACTAATGTGGACATGACCAAGAGTGAGTTATATGCCGATATCTATTATTGTCTGCCCATTGTTTATAGCGGTTTTGTGTCCGATCGGAACTTCATAGAAAGGCTTGTTGTATGGGCAAACCTGATTGAGGAACAAACACCCTCTAGCTTAAAGATCGAAGAGTCGATGCCTACAGTCTGGCACGTCTACCAGAGCACTATAGCTCGTTCCGCTCTTGAAGATGGATACGACATCATGTTGGATGGTCTCGCGCGTCTAGCAGGGGTGGATATACGAACGGTTAGAAATGCGGTCGCCAAAAAAGAGCTGACTACATTCAAAGATAAAATCAGCGGTGTGTGTGTGCGTTCTGCTGACGCCAAGCTATGGCTGAAAGACAGAAAGGGATTTATCCCTACTGTTTGGGAAAATCTTGAACCAGTAAGTAAAAGTGATCATGGAAAGATAGATTTTCTCGACTACCTGGAAAAAAAATGTGCTGAGGCTGGAATCACTCAATTGTCAGTGGTCTCTACCTCAATAGGCTGGAGTGCAGAAACATTGAGTCGTGAGTCATTTTTACTCAGTGGATTATGCCCATTTCCATTAGAGCATTCACTGCTGTTAGCTCAAGAATTAAATTTGGATGAACACGAACTCACCTTACGGATAATGAGGGCATTCTATCCGGAGACACTTAATCTATTGAATTTAAAATAACCAAAAGGCGCAAGAGAATAAATATTTACATTGAAAAGAAACAGTCAGCTTTACGTATCCCGCGTACAAAACACGCGACGGCACGGCAACAGCAGCGATCCATACCTCCTATCGTGCTCGAATGGCTCATGGATTACGGCGATATTCAACGGCAAGGCAGTGTGAATCGAGCCTGCTTCACGAAAAAAAGCCGTCGCTTAATTCAGCAATATGCCGGTAGGGCTGCAAGGCCAATTTTCGAAAAATACGCCAATATTTATGCTGTAATTTCCGCCGCTGATGATTCAATTATTACAGTGGGCCACAGAACTATTCGATTTAAGAGGGATTTCATTACATGCAGAAAGTAGCTGACTACCTGACAATGGTTATTGATGAGTCGCCGTTGAAGCAAAGAGAAATAGCAGAACAAGTTGGGTGGAATCGCCCGAACTTTGTTAGCCTTATAAAAAAAGGCGACGCCAAAATTCCGCTGGAAAAAGTAAGTGTTCTAGCGAGCGCACTCAACATCGATGCTACTGACCTAATGATCAGGTGCCTACGAGAGTATCAACCTGCTGTACTCGAAGTACTAAATATTCAAGCTGATAGGTCGCCCATATAATGAGTAACTTGCCAGTCCATTTAAAGCCAAAGCTTAAACAGGAATTAATGTTGCACGAAAACTACGAAAATATTATTAAAAACGGTTCATTCCACAAAGGACAGAAGGCACTACCCGCTGAGCTCCTGATGGAGAAAAGCGGTGAAGTTTCCGTCTACTATGCGCCGGTAGACTACACAAATCAGAACGCAAAAGTCGTTATTTGCGGAATAACGCCTGGCTTACACCAGGCCCTGCTCTCCTTGCAGGAAGTGAACAGACAACTGAATGTTGGCGCGTCGTTTGCCGAGGCAAAGATATCAGCCAAGAATGTCGCTGGCTTTGGCGGCCCGATGCGAAAAAACCTGGTCCGGTTGCTTGATTTTGTCGGCATAGCCGAAAAACTCGGCATAGAGTCCAGTGATCAACTGTTTGGGGACAAAGCGGACCTTGCCCACCTCACTTCGGCGCTCAGGTATCCGGTTTTCGTATCGAACAAGAACTATAACGGTGCTCCGTCAATGATAACCACCCCGATACTACGCAACCAGCTTGATCAGTATCTTCTGCCTCAGTTAGAGGACCTAGGAGATAATACGATCTATGTTCCTCTCGGCCCGAAGGTAGAAGCAGCGCTCGATATATTTGTGAAATCTGGGGTCATTCGCGATACCCAACTGTTAGGTGGCTTACCACACCCATCAGGCGCTAATGCTGAACGGATTGCCTATTTCCTGAACGAAAAGTCGGCCGACAAATTGTCCTCCAAAACCAACTCTACAAAAATCAATGCGGCACGTGAAAAAGCGATAGCAACAGTTAAATCTATGTAAGAGAATCCGTACTAAACAGGTCGGGGCGAGCTTGTTGAGCAGCATTTCAAAAACGCAGCCATGTATGCACCTGGTACTTCTTTATCCACACTTGCTGAGGATCTAAGCAAGGATTTACAGTGGTAAGGCTCGATTACCAGGGACCGCACGCGTGGTTGGCGTAGATGTACTCCCCCGCACTGTAACTTAACCAGTCTTGTACTGAACTAGCCGCAAGCAATGCCCTACTCACTAGTCATACTGGCTTCTAAGCTGCCTGTACGGCAGTGAACATATGCATGCCGAAAAAACCACCGCGTGCAACCTTCTAAGCTGCCTGTACGGCAGTGAACTCTGCCAGAACACCGTCTGGACTTACGACTCTCTTCTAAGCTGCCTGTACGGCAGTGAACTTTAACGCAGGCGGTAAATTTTCAGCCGGTCACTTCTAAGCTGCCTGTACGGCAGTGAACAATAAGAACCATTCCATACTCCCTCAGAACATCTTCTAAGCTGCCTGTACGGCAGTGAACATATTTCAAATGTCTTTTCTCAAGAATTATGACTTCTAAGCTGCCTGTACGGCAGTGAACAGGTCGCATTGTCTGGAGCTTGTTTAGCCAGCCTTCTAAGCTGCCTGTACGGCAGTGAACTTAGTCTTAACATCCGGCTGGACTATGGACGACTTCTAAGCTGCCTGTACGGCAGTGAACCTGGTGCGATTGGTGCTGGTGTCTGTTGAGTTCTTCTAAGCTGCCTGTACGGCAGTGAACGTTGTAAAGCGTCTTGTGCGCTTTGAATTTGCGCTTCTAAGCTGCCTGTACGGCAGTGAACAAAGTCGCGCACATGCATCTTGATAATTATCTCTTCTAAGCTGCCTGTACGGCAGTGAACTACTGTTGGCGACACATTCGATGGGACTAACGCTTCTAAGCTGCCTGTACGGCAGTGAACAGGTTTATGGAGTCGTTCCGACTGACTGCAACCTTCTAAGCTGCCTGTACGGCAGTGAACTGAACGCTGCTAGTGTTTCGTTCTCGTCAGATCTTCTAAGCTGCCTGTACGGCAGTGAACGGGCATTTCATTGATGTAGGCGCTATCAGGTTCTTCTAAGCTGCCTGTACGGCAGTGAACTCAAGGTCAGCATCAGTCAATTCGCCAGCATCCTTCTAAGCTGCCTGTACGGCAGTGAACTAGAAGGGGCTTTTTTAATTCGCGGCAAAAGTCTTCTAAGCTGCCTGTACGGCAGTGAACATTGATGTTACAAACCCGCCTAGTGTTTTTGATCTTCTAAGCTGCCTGTACGGCAGTGAACTTAGGCTTTGTTCTGCTTTCTGGTCGTGTGGACTTCTAAGCTGCCTGTACGGCAGTGAACATAATGTCGCTGGTGATTTAAATCACTATCGCCTTCTAAGCTGCCTGTACGGCAGTGAACGGGGGCCTCGTTGTTGATCACTTCAAGCCGTTCTTCTAAGCTGCCTGTACGGCAGTGAACTTCAATTGCCCTTACTTTTTGTATATGAATAGCTTCTAAGCTGCCTGTACGGCAGTGAACGATCTGCGTTACAGGCATACGCATCGAATCACCTTCTAAGCTGCCTGTACGGCAGTGAACCATTTGGCGTTACAGATCCCGATGCTGTTAACCTTCTAAGCTGCCTGTACGGCAGTGAACGTGCTCCTCGGGATGCTTACCCCTGATCAAAACTTCTAAGCTGCCTGTACGGCAGTGAACGGCAGTGAACGGCAGTGAACGGCAGTGAACGGCAGTGAACGGCAGTGAACGGCAGTGAACAGCAGTTAATTATCAATAAGAAATTGATTTATATAGTAATATTATCTAATTCACTATATTGACCATAAATACGAGTTGCAATTTTGGTGTATATGAATCAGTCACTTAAAGATCAACAAAAATAAAGGGTCAAAAAATCGGAAGTGTGGCACTTCTGCTTAAACCATAAGCATTGAATTCTCCGGCAATGGCAGTTTCCATTGGTTTCCCCAACTTTATAAAAAGCTTAAACACCTGTCTGGTCGAATGACTTTTGACTTCAAGGTACGGAAGTTTCGTCTGCTGTGGTTGACTGTCGTTCAAACGCTCTATGGCTTCTTGCTCGCTAAGCCAGCCCTTGGCTACCGAGCGGCGTAACAATCGCTCAACGTTGCTTTTTACTTGCACTCTGCGAATTTCCTGATACTTGCAGTTGGCGGGTACCAAAGCAACCTCCGAGACGACAATATGATCACGCATACTCTGATGCCAGCCCCCATCTAACAATTGCGTCAGACCAGCACGGCTGCCATGCAACCGCATTACATTTCCTAGCTGTTTCGCGGCGTTTGGAAAGCTAACTCCAATATCATTATTACTACGATCAACAAATGCTCGATGGAGTTTCGCAAACAACGTGTTAAGTAACAGAGACTGAGAAAACTCAGGGTCCGGCAGAATTTTAAGATCTACAAAATGATCCATGCTACCTCTCCCTTAATCCGCCTTTTCGCCAAAAACCCCACCACGAACTAACCCGGCCATTACGTAGTGCTGCTGCTCTATCGGTGGCTCCTGACCCTTGAGCACCCAGTTATCCAGCAGATTATAAAAATCCATCTTGTCTTTTGGTTGCCGATAGGCTGTACCACGATTGGTCACTGATCCGTACGGTTCGACCGCGATCGGACCCAGTTCATCAGCACCCGGATACCAGGTGTCGATTGTTCTAAGAGCATTGCCTATTTTTTGCGAGTGCATTGCCGCTACATCTCCCACTTGGTACAGGTACTTGCTTTTGGCGCTGTCTCGTCCACCATCAAGCACAAGTTCTTGCGACGGAAAAACTTCCTGCCCATTACCTAGTCTGGCAAATGCTTCTATGCGTAAAAATGCAAAAGCCTCACCGGTTAATCCAGCCTGAATAATACTTGCCAGCTGTGCAAGATCCGACGAAGGCTTACCAAAACCCCGCAGGCTGTAATCTGTACTGTTGAACACCCAGCGGTTTTGCTCTTTTTGATCCATAATATGAGCCACCCTTACCTCCACCGCCTCTGCTCCGACTCGATTGCGCCATAAAAAACGCCCGTTCGCGAGATTTTCTGCATAGCGATTAGCCAATTCTACAAACTGATTTTGTTCGATATAGGTAGCTATTGTTGAAGCCAGAGCTGACTGATAATCCGGGCTGTTACAGGCCGACGGCGTCGCAAGATTGCCCAATACCCGAAGCGTAAAACTTACTCTCAGTGTATCTGCTTCAAAGGGAAGTGCTGCTACCTCAACACGCTGTAAATTCGCTTTCTGAATTTCAGCATCCAGCTTAGCCGGGTCACTGGCTATCGCCGTTTTTAACCTATTGGAAATAGTTCCACGAACATCTTTGCTCAAGATCGAAATCGACGGCCAACTGGCTGCCGTATCTCTTTGATCCCAGATGCCACTGTGCATCACCGCATCCGAGTTGGACAATTTTCGTTCAAAGGCCAGCACTGATGCCGTTTTTAATTTAGTTTGCGCCATGAGTATTACTTTCCTGCTGTTGCTTTAGATGGGTTATCACTTGTTTCACTTGAGTAGCTGTTCTTGCATAGATACCAGTCACCATGGTGTTGGTATCGCCAAAGTATAGAATCCAGTCGCCGCACACGATGTGGGCTAATCCACTGGCCAATGCCATATGCTGATTCTACAAAACGAAAAGGAGTTTCCTGATCTCGCGTTCTTTGTGCTTCACCAGCATCGTAAAGTGGCGAAATGGCCTTGTAGCCAATCGAGATAGGAACAAGCCAGCCGGATGCCGGCTTAGGCAGCCTGTGCCATTCTGAACTGGCGGGGATTTCTATCGATGATGATTTGTCCTGCTCCTCAGAACTGACTTTGTGATAAGTCGCGATAAAGTCGAGCCATGAATCCAAAAGGTCTGAATTTTGGTTATCGCTTATTACTTGTTGATGATGCCTGTGCCACAAATCACAGCGATCAACCAATGCAAATCCTGGCAGTAGCTGCAGCAACGTTCGTCGTACAAACCGGTCATATTCATCTTGCTGCTGTGGCAGTTTTTTTAGCGAAACTGACCCGAATGTCGAGATCGTTCCACCAGCTAACCGTAGTTGTGGCAACTGATTCTGAAACCAGGCTTCCAGTTGTACAATATCCTCCTCGTCACTAACACCGCCAAAATCGAGATCACTGACCGAAAAATCACATTCGATAAGCAACGTCACGTCCATGTGCATGCGCCCCTCTTCTACAAAAGGCGGAGAGTTTGATTCCTTGGTCAATGGATTGCGTGTCAGTGCAAAAACATAGTCTCCCCAGCCAGAAGGCTGATATGCCTGAACACTATGGCCATGACAAATCACCGCACATCCACCCAGCGTATGACCAGCATGTTGGGCGAGCTTGCGAGACAGCGCATGTGTAAACCCGAGAAAATTCGATATAGCAGGAAAGCCCCAGGTCATACCACTAATTGCGTTGGCATTTTCAACTTGCAAGTGCGGCACTATAAGTAGTGATTTCATCTAGTTCATCATCTCCAGATCATCTTGCAACCGACTTCGCCACTCATCGTATTCAACATCAGAAAAAGCCAGTGTTTTACTTTTGTTGAGATGTCCGTTAAGCCACGAGCCAAAGCGACTAGCAATTTTCTCTGGCCAATCACACTTGTTGCGCTCTGTCTGGAAATCACCATCTTTTCTATTCGGATCAAGCCATAACTGCTCCTCACGAGGCAAATGACTGTCAGCACTCCAACCCGCAACATCGGTCAAGTTTCGAATCTCCGCTGCATACTGCAACACCAATTCAGTTAACTCATCAACAAATCCGGCACGTTTCTCCCGCAACTCCACAGTGCTTGAACGATGCTCAATTTTTTCGAGATACCTCATAAACGCTCTAACCTTTTTATAACCACCACGTTCGCGTTCCAATGTTTTCCAAAATGCATTCGGAGAACTTTGGGGTGGTTTAAATTGAGATTTCCAGGTTGGCGGTTGTGTACTGAAAAGAAAGGCTTTGCCACCCCTACTACTATTAAGCTGTGAGATGTTCTGAGGTTTTGTGCCGCCGAATGTCTGCGTTGCCACATTGTGAAAGTCGACACTACGTTGGTCTGAGTATTTCTGCTCTTTTTTTAGTTTGCGTACCTCTTTAGCTTCATCCGAGAAACGTGCGCCGATCACTTTTTGATGAACAACATCTATCAGTGATGATGCAAACAACGGGCTTAACAAATGATAGTCGTTCTGGCCAACTGGGAAATACAACTGCTTTGCGAGTTTATGTGAGCTGATTTCTCTCTCTGACAATGCCTCCTTAAAACCGGCAGCCCAATCCGCAAGCTGCTCATCATCATCACAAAACGGTGCTAGTGCACTGAAATCATTCCGTCCAATTTGCTGAACAAGTGTTTCACCCTCAGCATCCAGTTTTAGCAAACTGGCTACATCCAATGCAGCCGCATTACCTACCACATCTATCTTAGGCGTAGCAATTGCAGCGGTACATAAATACCAATGATCAGAATCTGATGGTTCATCATTCCCATCAACCAGCGCCCCACTACCCCGTGCATCGCTGTGTGTGAATTTAAGCGCATGCGTCACCATATTTATTTGCTTTGCACGCAGCGCTGCATCGCTCAGCCACACATCACAAAGATACTTATCTTCTTCAATTTTGCGCTGCTCCACATTGATGTGGTCAAACTTAGCAAGTGCGCTGATATCATCAGCATCAACTGACTTTCTTTTCTTTTCAGCCTCCTTATCAAATTTTTCCAGTCGGGCTGTTGACCTAGCACCAATGTAGTCTTTGATCAGAGTTGAGATCGGGTTTTCGGACATCTGTCTATCACCTATTCGCTATCACTGGCGATAGCCTAACCCAATTATATTATATGCTCAACCTATATATACAGAACTTGCAAAATATATTGGACTGGTGACCTATCGGAGGTTTTATGTAACGATGCACCCCTGCCGATCAGGCAGTTCAGAAATATATCTACAGTACTTGACATAAAAATTGACTGCCGTACAGGCAGAAATACAGACTTACAATTCACGCCATACACCAAACACTGGATTAAACTGCCATTTCTTACCTGGCGTATTTTCCGAGGCAGGCAACCGAAGGCGCGCATAACGCTCACTGGTCATGCGAAGATCGAAACCGTTATCTTCCGCTAACGTTTCCAATAAATATTCCGCACTGACATTTACCCATGGCTGATAACTTTCATGGCGTTCATAGTCAACTCGCAGGAATCGATCTTTTTCAGCTATTACAATCTCACCGTTATCATGCACCTGATGAAACCGGGCCCCTTCTACCTCTTCGTCCTCAAGTATTAGCAAAAACTCTTCGTCGGGTCGGCTGCGCCTGAACGGCATCAGACGCTGTAGCTCGGCACACCAGGTCGCTTGGTGTTGCCACCAAAGCTCGGCATACACCAGCATGCGTCGATTAGGATCACCAAAGAGCTGGCCGTGCATGTGTTCATGCTCAAGATCAACCAAACTATTTTCGGCGTCCAACACTGGGTTTTCCTTGATACGAGGTATTGCACTGATACGCTCGTATTGCTGAGGAATCAGAATATTTTCCAGATCGTGGCTGCTTAGAGCGTACTGAGTACTTTCGAATCCCGGCCTTGCATAGGCGACCTCACGCCCCTGTAGCGCTTTAAAGTTTTTGGCAAGAATCAGTAAGTTTGGCGTTGTAGGTGTTAGCTGTCGATGCCGCTGTATTCGACCCGCAAGTTGAATAAGTGAGCGCATGGAACTTGGTTCGGCAATAGCCCAGTCATAGTCGTGATCCCTGCCTACCTCTGCCACTGCTGTAGCAAACACTACAAAAATCTGGTTCTCTTCAGCACATTGCTCGAGTGCATTATTAACCTCTGGCACATTAAAAAGCTTGTCTGGGTTGTGTCGGGTCAACGCGCTGTCCAACGCTGTCTCAAGTGCTGAACGCATAATCATAGGATATTGACTATGGTAGACAGCAAAATGAATCCGGCAATCACTCGGGGGCGGCCGCGCCAACAACGACTGCACCACCGCGACCATTGGGTTGATGTTAGCCATTCGAACCAATCCAATAGAAACCTTCTTACCAGAAGGCGTATCACACTGGTGATGTTGTGGGTGAAGACGCGATATCCCTTCTGCGATGCTAAGAGACATTGCATCAACTACCGACTCAACATCATTGGCAGATGCAATTACCGGCAACAGCTTTGCTCGCCGCAAGACTGGGGCTTGACTGAGTTTGCCTATCCGTTTTTCAACAAAGGTACTATGTGTCGACCTAAATGATTCAGCCTCTGCAATATCAGCCTGCTCGCAACGATACTCATCAAACCATGCACAACAAACCCCACGCGCATCGACAGGCTGACCACAAACGGCATTAAATGCGGCTCTGCCATTGCTATAAGCACTAAAGAGTGACTTGATCAGAGACGGAGGCAGCGTCGCCGAGGAAAGCAACACTCGTGAACCTAATAAACCAGCCCAATTTACCAGTCGAGTTAGTGCAGGTAAATCCTCAAGGCCGAAATCGTCGGGTTCATCGAGAACCAAATCAGAGGTAAGTAGCCGAAGCATCGGGGCGATTTGTTTGCCGCCACGATCACCATCAGTGGCTGGCATAAGATGGTCAATGGTACATACAAGAACTGGCGCACTAAGCAGTTGCTGAAGTTTAGGAGACTTTTCAAGCCATGTGCTCAGTCGACCATCGTCAAGACTGCCGTCGTAGCGGATATACTGATGCTCTTCAAACAGTGCGTCAGCGGACTCCGAACCAGTATCTTCCGCTGTAGATGTCGAAAAATCAGATGTACCCTGTACCGAATTGCCCTTACGGCGAGCAACATCATGTAGTTCTCGCACCGCTGCCGATCCAATTAATACTGCCAGATCGTCACTGGCAAGGCTCAAACGATCGCGTAGTGCATCACCGGTCTGCAGAGTCAATGTTCTCAACCCCAAAGCCACGCTGAATCGACATCCGTTTTTTTCGTCTGCCAGGCCATACATGATGCGTGCATTTGCGAATGTTTTACCGCATCCGGTAGAAGCCATGTTGACGCCAAAAAATCCTTGTGAACGCGAGCGCTGACTAACACTGCAGGCTAGTTCGTAGGCCTTGTCTTGCCAGCGGAAACGGGCATCAACTGAGCGCTGCTTAAATTTTCTATGCCGATTAATTGAAGGAAGAGTGCGCCTGAGTACTGGCATACTTTTCCCCAGCAGAAAGGCATTGTGGGCAACACCAATATTATGTTCGTCGAGTTTTTGTTTGATTTCGCGTTTTTGTGTAAAGCTATTTATCGAAGTGTTGGCGCTAGGTTTGTATTTATTGTCTTGCCAGACCCCGGTCGCCTGTGCCGCAGAATACGTGTGATCTGCAAGCATAATGATCAAACGCGCCATATGCATGCTAAACAAATCTGATAACCAGTCTTTATCGGTAAGGCCAGGTAATTTTAATGCACGTTTGGTTATTGATCTAGCTTTGCGACACCAGGTCGCACTACGCATAGGTGTGCCGTGTGACAAATCCCAAACATCCTCCCATTGCGTTGGTTTCCAGTCTGGATGTTCACACTGTGGTGAATTCCAGTAAGGTTTAAACGTTTTGTTATTAGTTAGCCAGGAATCAATTTTTTCAATATCAGGTTCATGATCATTACCCTTCAATTTCGGCAGCCTGTGATGCGAAATGATTAACCATGCAATCGCACGCGCCAACGGTGGTAGCTTGAAAAAAGGGTTGGGGGATTTGGCAGGGGTGTCGCTGTCCATCCAAAGATTGTCAAGTACCGCGCTTTCTCCCTCCGCTGTAACATCGCGCAGTCTGGTCAACCATTGCTGGTCCGTATCATCACCCACAAAGGCTTGGAACAATCGAAGTGATACCCATTCATGGCGATAGGGTTCCGAAAAAGGTGGCTTAGCACCTGGCCGTAGCTTTTTCTGGAATAGCTTATTCGCCTTGCCAAAGTCATGAAACAGTCCAGCAATAGCAGCTAATAAGGAGATGGCTTCCGCGGTGTGCCACTGATTTTCATCGCCACTTCGCAGAATGTCACTACCGGTGGTATTTGTCGGTACAGTGCCTTGCTCATTAAATCGACTTAGATTACCGACAAACCACAGCAATTCTGAGCGGTCTTTTCCCCGAATCCAATGACAGGCAACTGCCGTATTACGCCTGGCGGATTTACGCAACATTCTTCGCAAGGTATCCAGTCCTTGCTGCGTAATAGCAGTTTGCCAAACGCGATCACCTTTACGTTCAGCAAACTGATCGAGCACACGACGGGTTTCAGTCAGTGCACGCTTGTGGCATTGAGATACAATCAGGACATTCATCAGCTAATGTTGCAAGCCTGCAATTTCGCCACCGATTTCAATGTATCGATCATAACATCCAGCGCATCAGCCTTTCGAAATGCCGTGATGCAGCGTTGACGAAATCCTTGTTCATCATCACCAGCCATGGCTGCGGTAAATGCACGCGGTAATATCAACGCGTCTTTAATGAGGTCAGCGGCATCAAATACCAGTCCACCACGTCTGGTTTTACCGTGCAAAATTGCGAGTCCATGCGGGATGCCTAAAACCCAGGTCGCTGTTGCACCCAAACCATAAGCGAGATAGTTACCATGATCTAGAAAACGATTGGCAACGTCAATTCCAGATCCATTCTTGGCTCGTGTAAACGTGCCATAGCTAACGGAATGACAAGCGAGCTTGTACAGTCTTTTTGTCAGGTGTGCCTCCTGCGCCAACACGTCATTGCTTGAACCACATCGCAACAACGCCTCTTCACCTGATATTAACAAGCGCTCGAGTTCAACCGGGTCAACGTTAAACTCCTCATCACGTTCAGCAGCCAATTTCAGCCAACACTTTCGGATCTGGTCTAACCGCACGCGTTGAAACTCTATTGCTGCTTGTAAACGTTTTTTATCATCAAACCAGAAGCTCACCCACTGCTGCAAATATTCGGTTGGGCGATACTCACTCTGTGGCAACAACCACTGTACGTCGGTGCCGGCAAACAAAGGTGTACCCCCTCCCCCACAAAAACCAACCAATACTCCAGCCTTGGCCAACTCCCGCATGGCTGATTGTGTTAAAGAGGTACCTGTGCCTAATAAGATACAAGTGGTATTGGCTATCGGTATGTTCCAGTAGAGGGCTCGATTGCCTTCATCGGTCACATACTCAACACGACCTGAATTCACCAGCACCCGGCAATGCTGCAAGTAGTAGAGGTTTGCCCTCTTTGAATGCATTATTGATTTAAGGTCGGAGGGCGATAAATCTTCCAAAATTATTTCCTACGAATAACACTGAATAGCGCCTATTCGAAACTATAACTCAAACACATGAGCAAAGCCTGCTAATTGGCGGTGCGCTAACTCAACAATTAGAGGTAAATGTTGAGAGGATGCATTTACTTTAAATACAAGTGATGGCAATGTTTTGGTAATTATAAGCTTAACTGGCACCATGGCAAATATTATCTTATCCAATTTAAATCACTGAAATAGCGAATGTCTAGTTGTGCCAGTTTAGTAAAACGACGCGCTAGAGTTTTTTTACGTGTGGATCAGTAATGAAAATTCAGGTCACCGAAAATATTTGTGTGTAGCCAGTTTATGAGTAAGTAATATTTGGATATTATATTTATAAACATTTTACGTTGAGCCAAATAGCCCTATAATCCAACCAATATGTATACATAGTTTTGAACCCACTCCCCCCAAAGGATAACAACACATGGCTGGCAGTATTGGTCAAGCGAAGGTCTTTACAGAAGCACAGCTCACCCGTGTATTCACCGAAATAGCCACAAGAAAGCATCCAGAGCGAAACCTGTGCGTTGTTCTACTCTCATTCTCGTTGGGTCTGAGAGCCCAGGAGATCGCCCTACTGGAAAACCAACTGTTACTGGATATCGGTGACCAGTACAAGGCAGGATTTGAGGTTGCGCCTGAATTGACGTTGCCGGCACGACTGACCAAAGGTGCCAGAGCTACCGCTACTGAAAACGATGAAGAAACCGATCCAGAATCCAAACGATCTGGTAGAAAATCCGTTCGATTCAATCTGAATGAATTCGACGATATCGTGAAGCAAATAACCAATGATGCAAAATCTAAAAAAACTATTGAGCCTACAAACTACTACCCGGCACGACCGAAAAAGAAAGGTAAATCACGGGTATTGGCAATCGTCGATCCTTTGTTAAAACAAGCGATCTACAACTACACACTGGTCAAGCTGGAGAGCCAAAATAAACTCTATAAAAAGGCTCCGTTCATTGTGTCGCAGAAAAACGGCCCCTACTCACCAAACACGATGCAACAGTTAATGGCAAAGATATATCGCGATTGGGCCGGTATAAAAGGTGCCAGTAGTCACTCAGGTAGAAGAACATTTGCAACGACATTACTTAAAAAAGAAAACGAGTCTGTGAAGGTGGTACAAGCCCTCCTCGGCCACCGTTCGGCTGCTACCACTATCATCTACGAGGAAGAACCCTCAGACGCTGAGAAACGCCAGGCATTAGTTAAGGGACGAATTCGCACTTGAGGGCCAGCTGACTATCGGCGCCGTTGTTATGTTGTGCCTACACTATTTTTCAACACGAACACCACCGGAAATGCGAGAATTGACCAGTAATCCGCAGAAACTTGGGTACGAAAAACAACAATGAGCAGTCTTCTCTCTGGCGCAAGCAGACCTCTGGTCGAAAAAACTGAAAAAGTGCTGGGAATTCAAATACAAGCGAAACTGGACCCCACCTTAGCCGTGGGATCGCAGACGTTAATTCAAGACATGAAAAGCAGCGGCGAATTGCTGATCCTGTTGAAACCCGATCGTCAGGATCACCAATACCTCATCGCTCAGGGATGTATGAGCGCGCTCGCCACTCAGAATGAGCCATTTTCTCTCCGCAGCAACGGGAATGGCGAGCAACAATTTGGGCAGATAATGGACGAACGCGGAGTGAAGAACCCCAGCGCAATGGCCAATCACATAGCTTCGATGACGGGCACACAGCTCCGAGGAGCGCCTCTGCTGGCTCAATCCGCACAAGTGATCTACAACGATTACCCCGAACTCAGAGAAGATCAGTTAAAATATTTCAAATTGGATTGCGCGGAGGGAGCACTCGTCCTATCGCAAGCGCCAAAAGAGTTCAGCGGTGCATTAGTGTCTGCGCATCTGGCGATGAACGGCGCGATGGCATTGGTCGCCGATTACCTGTTTCAAGAAACGAACTTTTACAAACCCTACCTAGGATCACCCACTGACCAGTTGGCGACGGGCTTGGTCGATGACCTCTACGGCATTAATGCGATCAGCGCTGAAAAATCCATTGTCGCGAGTTGGATCAAAAAACTGGCTCTTGACGACTTTTACAAAGTGGTAGCGGATTAATCGTGACTGAACAAACCACAGCGCTAGTCAACATTGAAGACATCGATCAATCCTTCCTACCCGGTGGAAAATTCGACCCTAAATCTGAACAGCACTATAAGCTTGTTGAAGAAAAGTTCCGCCGCGAAGGTGGAGCCGATGGGCTCTTTACCGATGTTCATTTCGACGGCCTGGTCGTCCAGGTCACCCCCAACTCAGAGGCAGGGCAAGAACTAAAAGAGTGCATTGAGCTGCTGCAGCTTGGTGGCTACAACCCTTCGATCCATCGGTTAAAACCCTTGTTAGAAAGGTATCCGTATAATATAAACTTACTCTACAACTACGGCATGGCCTTAAGAGAAGTGGGTCAGGTAGAGCAATCTATCGACATGCTCCGCAGCGCAACAGAAATCGACCCCAACCATGTTCATGCATGGGTAGCCCTCGCTGTCTCCAACCAGACCGTCGGCAACAAAGACGACGCGCTACAGGCCGCGAAACAAGCACTCATCCTTGACGACAATGACCCATTTGTCCTCCACACCATCGGTTTCATCTTAGAATCAACAGGCGATCTAGAGGGCGCAGCACCCTACCTCGAAAAAACACTCCTGCTCTCTCCCAACGACCCACAAGCGCATCTGACGCTGGGTAAGATAAAATCAGTCACTGATCCAACTGCAGCAAAACAGCATTTCAAAAACGCGGCCATGCATGCCCCCGGAACTTCTTTGTCCACCCTGGCTGAGAGCCTAAGTAAGGATCTATAACATAAGTCTCAATGAACAGCGCCGGCACACGTTGCTGACGTAGCCTGCCAGACTGAGAGATGTTGTGTGTAAGTCTGTTTGTTCCTAATACTGGATAACCATTTTTCAAAATGGTGTTTCGATGTGAAAGTTTAAGCCCATATCGACCATCATCTAGTCAGATGTCCGGTTCCCTATCCACTGGAAGCGAATGACTGCAATGGCACCGTCCTGCCTTTGGATAGCTTTGTAAGATAAATCCTACACGGCCAAGCATCGGCTTCTCGCTGTAGTCGACCTGAACGGAAGCAACCGGCCAACTCCGGACATTCGCTCATCTCAGTTTAAGCGGTTTTAGCCACTAAGTGATCGGCCATTCGATAAACTGAAAACCATCATTCGTTGGCACGAATGCACATCACTTTAATTAATTTCCTGAATGATGTTTAAGGGTTTCCAAAATGATCGCATCAATCCCATCACTCTGGTGGAATTGCTTTCTCCATTCCAGAACTTCACGAGCGCCTTTTGCACCGCTTGCTAGCAAGTAGCTTATTAAAGAAGCGTCACCAACATTTGAATAAGAATAACCCATGGCTGCGAAATGAAGTGGATATAGTCCCTTGATGTCTTCAGCGTTTACATCAGCTTTGTTCTCAACCAACACTTTTACGGCATCAAGCTCACCAGTTTTGACTGCTGAATGTAATGGTGTCGAATATTTTATTGAATCACGACTGTCGACATCGGCACCCTTTGCTAACAAAGCTTCAATACTTTTCGTGTGCCCCTGCTTTGAAGCGATATGCAATGCGGTGAGCCCCTCTGAATCACGTGCGTCAATATCTGCTGAGGATTCGAGCAATAACTCCGTAATAGCTGAACTATCAAGGTAGACCGCATAGTGCAATGGAGTTCTTAGGCTAGCCTCACCTAGCTGATTTGGGTTTGCGCCATTTTCGATCAGTAATTTGACCAACTCTAGATTGCCCACTCCCACTGCCTTAAAAATGGGGCTTCCAATAATAAAATCAGTGGCATTTACGTCGACACCAGAATCAAGTAAGTCGAGTGCTTCTTGCACATCACCTTTTTCGACCGCTTTGTGCAGCTCTGTGGATTGAGCCGGAAAAGTAGTCAACATAGATGCTAGAAACAGCAGTAGCGGAAAGACATTCTGGACGGTCCCTAGATATTTAGAGCGGCACATTATTTTTCCACAGTAAAAAATGACTTTTCTGAAAATGTCATGAGTGCAATGGCAAGTCAATAACCCAATTGATGGATTTGAAATCGAATGGCGTTGATTTAAGGAGGATAGTAAAGTTTAGATTTACTAAATCCGGTATTCGGCTAACTGGTTTAGATGAGCGACCGGCTCCTTTGGGCACTTTCCTGCCGGTCAAAGAAGACAGCTCAAAATTTAATTTCGCTGGTTGTGGGTATCGTGACATCTATTAGCTATTTCCACGCTGATAATTGTTACCTCACTATCGAGTACCGCATACACACCACTGGCCAGCAGACACCCCTGAACGTATTGTCCTGGCACCAGATCAGCACCATCAATCCGAGAAATCACAAGCTTGACAGATTTTCCGCTCGATTGTTTGGCATCGGCACGACTGATAAATCCCATCCAACGTACATCGTGAGCCTTGCCTGATCGGGTCATCACCCCGACCGTTTCGCCCGAATCAGCAGAATTCTCATCGAGTGTGATGTTCTTGTGGTTCAGTTTTCGAATGAGGTTATGCATTGGCAGTATTAATACAGTTTCCTTCCGAAAGGTATAATTCATTACCCATTTAGAGTGTTTGAGACAACCCATCCGCTGGAACTGCTACATCGGCCATCCATCAGATTAACGTGTTAATCGACCGATATTGGAGATCGTCGGCCGCGCGGATCATATCATTTTTATTATTGAGTGTTGTCCATCGTCTGCACTACAAACATAGACTCTGTTCAAGAAGCGAGTGATAGAACGTAGTGTGGTGATGGATACAAGGTTGAGCGGAGCCGTTGGGAAAAATGACGACGTTGCCCTTCGCTCCGAGCACAAATCGAGTTTCGTCTACTGCGACTGCAAACCCGTAGAAAATAAAACCGGCGATAACCGGTAGTAAAATATGCTTGATGTTCATTTAAACTTGCTATTCTCAGCTTCTATGATATTTCGCAGTTTTTCATTAAAAACAGACGCGACTACCTTCGGCTCAACGTAGTGCCAACGAACAACGAACAATATTAGTCCCAGTCCGATGAAGACTGCACCGGCAACTGGATGTACTAGCAACAATACACCACCGACCAAAAACATCGCCAAATCAGTATAGAACAACAAATTGCTGATGAAGAGCATCTTTCTATATTTGGGATTCACTTATATCTTGCTCAACAACGCGTGTGTATCTCTAATTGTAGCTGGCTGATACTGACGTAGCAACACACTGCTGCCGTTTTCGGCTAGGTCCGTATGACCAAAAGAAGGACAACCCGTACCTTCTCCAGCGTAGTCAAACACTCGGCAGCAAGTGTTGCAAATAGTATCTCCACTCAGATCGGCTCCTTCCTTAGTGCTGTAGTCAAAGGAGGCAGCATTGCAGCCTTGCCATGCTCTCAGGGCCATATTTAAATGGTTGCCATAGCTACAGCCACTTGTAGAATCCTCCTTGTATCGGCGTAGTGCGTCATCCCTAACCGCTGGCCAGTCGTCGCCTGTCACTTTCTGTGCTGCTTGGTCTACAGCGTTATTCATTTTGATCAATTCCTTGTTTTGGTTGATGTAGGTCACCTACATGGAATTTGGTTAAACTAATTTGAATCTCACGTTATCAAGCTTAGTAAGACTTGGCATAGAATCAATTTCGATATTCAACTCCGTGTTATCTTCGTCGGTAAACTGGTCGATATTATCTGCCAATAAATGCAACGAGACTGGCAATGACGGGAATGTTGAGGCGTCTGAGTCATACTCGTCAGATGACATAATCCAATAACTATTTGGTTTGTCCAGGGTAATGAATACGAGAATCACATCAATCATTCACTCTAATAGTTCTTACGTGCCCTGATCTGTAGCTATTTATCATTGACCCACCGGCACTCTGACCATAATAATCTGCTAACCAATCACCGGAGGGCTTTAGTGCTTCTACGTCTAGAATCGCCTTCTTAATAGCTACACTATCGCTTTGCGTTTCACCCTCTTTAAGCAGATTGGATAGTGTAGTCACGGCGTCATCGACGTTTTTATTCTTTGCCGATGTCATGGCAGTATTAATAATATCTAGGGTTTTAGTAGATATAATCGAGGACGTTGGAAGCGCTTCTCGTAATTCGTCAAAAGTAGCGCCGTCTATGGTGGCTCTCGATGTACCGAATGAATCTACTGCATAGCTATTGGCATCTGCGAGTGCATCATATCCCAACTGATACTCTATCGCTTTTGCCGCTTCCAAAGGCGTTGAACATTCTTTTTCATCTGTCCAGTTATCTGTAGATGAGAAATATATTGTGATCATGATATAACTCCAGCGGTTGAACGATCACCAGAATCACAAGCGTGAAATCGACCCATTATAATCAACTGTTCTGCCCCATACAGCGTTGGCCTGCCACACTCCTCACACTTCTCTTTTGATGTGTCCGGTTCAATTCTGTCGTGCTCTGAACCACACTGGGTGCAATATCCAAGGTACTCCAGAGACTCAATAGCCTCTACCAGGAGATCTTCGGTAATTGAAGAATGAACGTTTTTTGAACAATTGATATTATCAGACATTACATTTCACCCCTTTCAGCTAGTGAAACACTGTAACCGTCACCTACAATAATGTGATCCAAAACCCTGATGTCGATCAGTTTTAATGCGTTGGTCAGTTTTTTTGTTATATCAAGATCAGCCCTCGAAGGTTCGGCAACTCCACTAGGATGATTATGGCAAAAGATAACGGCGGCGGCATTGGCGTATAACGCAGCCTTGACTACTTCACGAGGGTAAACCGACGCACTGTCAATAGTGCCGTAAAACAGCTCTTGATAGCTAATTAAACGATGACGATTATCAAGTAAAGCACAAGCAAATACTTCACGTTCTTGCAGTTTCAGCTTAGCTTGGAACATGTCTTTTACCGCGTCAGGCGATTCCAAGAAGTCGCGCTGCTCAGCACGCTTGATTAGTAGTGCAGCAGCTTTACGCGGTATGGTAGCGTCATCATTGTTGTTTAAGTGTCGGGTAATAGCACGCTTAGCAGCAGGCATTGACGCAACAGAACCAGAGCCATCAGCAACAGACCAAAAGTACGTACCGGCTATTTCTTCATTAATAAAACCAGCTTTATACTTAATCATTCTTGGCGCTTCGTCGGTATGACCCGGGCGGTGTTGTCCTTTTTCCCGAACCTCAATATCACCTACCAATAACGTTTCAGCAATTTCATCCGTCATTAATTCCATTGCATTTTTCTCCTGATCGTCAACAATACTCATCTCAAGCCACCTGTTTTTTGTTAATTCTTTCTACTTTTTCCATAATCCAGGTAACCGCTTTCTCTGCATCGGCTGCTGCTTTTAAAATGTAGCGTGGATTGTTTTCCATCTCCCCAATCCAATGAGCGATGTACGGGATCTGGTGACCGTCTATGTCGCTATTAACACCCAAACGCGCACAAAGCATTATTGACCCGATTTCCGCGACTAACTCTTCCATAGCGCGTTCCTCTGGATCGTCATAATCATGTGGTCGATTCGCTCGATCTTCGTGTGCCGTCCAATGGATGAGTTCATGTGCAACAACGCCAGCGTAAGTCGCATCATCATCGAATTCAGATTGATTAGGCACTCGAATAACATCAAAGGATGGATGGTAAGCAGCGAGATTACTGCCAGGCAATATCTTTGCACCTGTCGCCGCGATGTAGTCATGTATCTCATGGGTGGGCTGTTCAACCGACATGCGATGATTAACATAGTCATCAGGGAGGTTTTCTGCTTGCTCAATATTGAACACAGTATATTTCTTCAGCATCGGTACGAATTTTGTGTCTTCGTCCTGTCGGTCGCTCTCTACCTCCAGCTTTGAAAAATACAATATCGAGACGCTCTTTTCGCCTTTTCTAATGTTGCCTCCCGCGTCCGCACACTGGTTGTACGTCAGCCAATACGGCGATATGTAGTCTTTCTTCAAGCAAGCGACGGTTAGAGTAAGTACATTTATTCCTTTGTAGTATTCAGCGTTGTTTCTCTTCGGCATCTGAAATGAATGGCGTATCCCATCCGTCCACGGCTGACGCCAGGGAAGTGTATTATTTTTAAAATTCACTAAAATATAATCTGTGATGATCTGCTCTGGCTTTTTTTTGTTCATTGCTATTTCCGTTGTTTGATTGGAAATAACAACAAAGCGACATAAAGAAGCGGGAATGCAAGGTCGCGCCAGCGCCTTCGGTTGCCTTGCATTCCTGCGATATGTTGCGAACTGAAAACCAATCAAACACGCACAGCAATTGACTCGAAAAAAAAGTGTGTGAAACACGTACCACCGGGCCGCTCGACTCACGGTTCGAAGTCAGTGGTCCGGTTGAAATGAATTTCATTGTCACCGATGCATCACCGTGCGCCTTTCTAGCAGAATATTGCCCAGTAGCGATCAAACACTGATGTAATGCAGTGATCAACGCTACCGGGCCTTTCTCGTCTATTTGAATAATGGCGGTACCCACTTCTCAAGAACTGCTTTTAATTCTTTGGGCTTCTCATCAAAGAGCCCGGAGATATAATCCACCAAACCTTTTTTAGTCGATTTTACATAGGGGGCCGCCGCTTTATCGCCCACGATTTGTATTACCTGGGTGAGTAATAGTGGTCTGGCAATTCTGGAAAAGTAATTTTCTCTGGTGGGTGACCAATATTCAGTGACGTCGAGTGCGGTCTCCGTTCTAATGTAGTCATCAAGATCATTCTCAAAAGCGCAAGCCGATACAAACGCCAGTAATGCCTTTTTCGACTGAGCGGGCAGTGATATATAGGCATCAATCCGCTCCTTCTGTACTTCCAGGTCAAGCCAGTCTAAATCGAGTTTATTGCGAGCGTCCGTTAGTAACCTGAACATAACACTCTGTTCGTGATCATTCCTGGTGGTCTCGACGGGGGTGTGTTGCGTTCTTACCGAATGCATCATGGGCGGCCACGAGTCGAAGCAATCAACGACCAGCGAGTAGTGTAAGAGCTCAATCGCGATGTCGGGATATTTCACCAATTGTGCCTTGGTCATTGCCCTGAGATACAAGCCAACATCAGATATTAATGCCTGGCTATAGTCTTTATCCGGATCGTCTCCACCTTCATCACCGTCAGCGTCGGTAGCACCGGCACCATCAGTTTTATTAGTTTTCTTCTTCATGCCGGCGATATCATCACTGGTCTGTATTCCACGAGTATAATACAGCGCTCCACTGGTATTGATTGAGAGCTGGACGCCTGAATTCGCCATCTCTTTTTTCAGGAAGTACTCGTTTTCCTGTTGGATCGCCATCAATAGATCGTCGTGTTGTTCGTCCAGTTCGTCGTAGCGTGCTGTTTGCTCTTTCGTCCAATCCTCTTCGTCAATAGCGATGAGCGATTTCAATTCGTCATCAATGACCTTAATCCTGGATTTCTGTTCGTCCGTTGTCTTTCGGGTTTTACCGTAGAATCGGCCTTTCATCTCGATCATGGTATCTTCCTGGTCAGGTAAGGATGATTTGTACCATTTCCAACCCGGTTCATCGGAACGACATTGTTCCAATGCAGCGTCGAGCTGATGCGTTGCGAGATCCATCACCAGATGAGCATCGTGTATTAATATGATGTCGGTAAATAGATCAGGTGTACTGGACCCACCAGCGTTAGTGTAACGATCCATACCGACAAATTTAACGAGGCGATCATTGTTGGTGAGGCCGGTTTGCATGGCTGATCTGATTTTCCACGCAGGTATATGGGTGGCATAATCCGATTGCTTCCATATCTCAATCTGTTTATTGATGTCATCCGTTGCGCCAAACGCCTTAATCTGCATTTCATCCAATTCATCTTTCTCGTAGGCTTTAAAGATTCTCGGATGCAGATTTGCCAGACGGATAATTTGATCATACTGCAGTGTCGATAATTGCAAGTAATCACAGATAGATTCCCGACTACCTCCCTCTCCTTTCAGTCGATTGATCGAATTATAGTATTCGGTTGGGTGTGGCGTGGAGCGGTGAAGATTTTCGATAATCGACAGTCTGGCAGCGGCCTCCTCGCTACAAAGCGTGCAAGGTACAGAATAGGTGTGATCGATAGCGTTCGTCTTCACCAGTGCATTCAAGGCCAGTAATCGACGTCTGCCCCCCACGACCTCATATTTCTCACCGATTTTAGTGACCACCAGCGCTTGAACGATTCCGTTGTATTTTATCGAGTTGACAAATTCATCATCAATCTTCTTTGCACTCCGCATATTGCTATTAGAAAACACTAATAGTGACAGTGGAATGTTTTGTGTTTCTCTGGTTTCAATATTCATGTGGCTATTCAGTCTTTTTACTGTGGCGAAATTGCCAGAAAAAAAGACAGCATTTAAAGACACGAAGCGCAAGACTGCGAAGCACGTGCCTGGTCTTGCGCTCGTGTCCGATGCTGTATAAATGGTTGCGCAATTTAGCGGTAAAACATCGATAGTCATTGATCGGGACCACAGGGGGTGAATCCCGCTCAATAGGACAGTATGGTGAGGTGTGACATTTTGTTGTTTGGTATCGAGCGGGATCACTGATTTTGAGAATCGCTCTTTACCGGTGACTAACCGATACCCGAATCGATACTCAGTTTTCATCCGATACGGCGTACCCACGATTTTCTTACGCAGCCGGAATACCAGGACGTCCAGCCTGTTGGTCCCCGGGTCGAATTCAATATCCCGGACCGCTTTATACCGTTCAGTGCGGGATACCCTTTTTTCAGGTGCGGTCACTAAGCACTCAATCAGACGGCGTTCAAGATCTGTAAATTCAACGTCATCTAACAACTAACGACAGAGAACTCTCGATGTTCATCCTCTCATCCTCTTTATTCATGGACATGATTTTAGCTCCAGCCGGGTCCTGCTAACTTTCGAGGGTGTGTCGGATAGATCTCGTCGGTAACCTCTAGAACGGCACATCATCTATTTCATCGAAGTCATCATTGGGGGGCACGATTGGAGCGC
Organism: Herpochondria borealis; assembly: GCA_032274145.1. Taxonomy (NCBI): domain Eukaryota; phylum Rhodophyta; class Florideophyceae; order Ceramiales; family Ceramiaceae; genus Herpochondria; species Herpochondria borealis. The sequence goes on along the minus strand of JAVCKV010254814.1, from coordinate 48,172 downwards.
TATTTACGGGTGAGTTTTTACTATTGATGGGTTCAATATTGAGTACGTTAAGATTAACGAAAACACGACCGTTCCATTCCCGTCCCGACAGCACGAACTTTATTTCGAGAATTTCACCACAAGCAAACTGATCGATAATCTCACAACGATGTTGCGTCAATTGAAACTTTATGGTTTGGGGATAAGTGTCTTCTATTGATTTGACAACAAACTCTCTTGCCGTAAATCGTTCGGATTTTACCTCTGTATCACCGATATGTTCTAAACAGCCATGAAAAACATAGGACATGCATAGTTCCTTATTAAAAAATGTTGTGTATGAAGCGAATAAGGAAACACGGCGCTGAAATTAACAGCAACCCGAGCGCAGCGAGCCGAAGGGAAGGATTGTTCCGTTAATTGATGGCGTGTTAAAACACACAAGCGTATACGGCATTTATAAATAGGGTGGCGTTGGGCTTTATTCAGGCATCGTCAGTGACAATAGGGATTAAACACCTACACCACCTACCTGCCCGCTATCAATTATATATACGCCACATTGCACAGAGATCTCGAGGTAACTTAACAAGGGTCCGTTGATAATGAATGGTGGTTTATGTCAGTTGAGCGTTTATTGATTTGAATTGGAACACAGCCAGAGACGCCGTGGTGACCGTGATGATAGCGAGTGAGAATACCGCGTTTTGCATGACGCTCATCAATGCAAAGGACACAAACCAGATAACCAGTAGTGGTAGGTAGGGTTTTACTGAGATCAAAGATTGGATGAGTCCGTATTTCAGTATGATGAGTTTTGGGACCAATGAACTGGCGAGAAAACCAAACAGAAGTTGCCAGTAGAGCAATGACCGATGCAAGTCATCTGTGATCTCATTTTCAAGCTGCTGTCTTAGTAGAAACACTACAATGGAAAACAGCGCACCGATAATCACCAGGTTGGCTAACCGGTGATTAGCGTACAGATCTGGACCGTCTAATATAGTGCTGCGACGATTCGATAGCATCGAATGAGTCACAAAGTAGATGATGCCGACATAGAGAGGTACAAACATCGGTAGCCCGGGCAGGGCCATTTCTGTGATGCGTAATACGCCAAATGAGATACATGCAATGACAAGCAAATAAGCGAGCGTGATGGCTCTTTTATACGGGTTCAACGCGTTTTACCCTGTTCAAGATATGATTTTATAAATGACGGATCGACTTTGGAATATTCAAAGATAGCTTCCAGTTCCCGGTATCGTTTACAGATCTGATCGTGTTCGTAAAACAGTCGCTCAAGTTCCATCAGCTCGGGTTTGATTTGTTCAATCGAATGCGTATCGACAGGGACCGCCGCTTCTCTTTCGTATAACGAATAAGGCACATCGCGAAATGTCAGTTCAGTGCCGCGTTCGATTTTCACACGAGAACCAGATTTATGAATGTTGCCGCCCACGACGATTATGCCGTGACCCATCAATACACCGGGTTTTTTGGTTGCTCTGGCGACAGGGCGAGACAACACATCGATGGACTGATAGGGGTCAGACATGACATCGGCATTGAACCTGACAGAGGCGTCGATCCTGGGTGGCGTTGTGAGACCATCGTAGCCGTATATCTGTTCGGTGAGCTTTCTGACTGCAATTTGATCTCGCGAAGAAAAACGCCATTTGCCATCGGAGTAGACACCGGCGAGCAAGTGCGCTTTTTCTTTGAAGTCGTTGTTGTAGGGTGCCACGACTTCAAGCGTGTCGGATAACACGGTGATCGTGGGTTCATAATAATTCATCTGGTGTCACTACCCTCAACCGACTGTCGGATCATATTAATATAGATCAACAGTGACTGGCGTTGGAAAAATACTGTACTAATTGCTCTGTAGTCGATGTTCCTGATCGGCATTGTGTTTCCGTAGAAGATGGCTTGGAAAAACAGGATGCCGACATAACTGAGGGTAAATGCAAGGCCGCACAGCGCCTCCGGTCTGCCTTGCATTGAGACGATATTTGTCGGACGGTTAAGAAAAGCCATCAACGGCATAAGGCAATGTCAACCATCAGCTCGCTGACTCACCAAAAATAACGCTCGGGGTGCTGTCACTCTTCATCTTTAGACATATAGAGATAAAACCCCCAGAGCAAAGCCAGCGACACTACGGAAGTAATGAGTATGATTAAATAGGCTTTGATGAACTCACTTTGATTCATCTTGTACTCCTGAACAAAAAATTCAACGACGTCGTTATTTATTATAGGATTATTTCAAGTCGTACGTATGGCAACTTGATGGCAATGAATAACACATGAGAAATGCAAATAAAACCGTGACGGCCAGCGATATTGGCGCATGTGGTTACTGTGCTTATAAACTGTATCTGCAGAAAAACAAAGGCATCAGCAAGCAAACAGCCGAACGATTTGAACAAGGCGATATCGCGCACGAACACTACAATAAGCAGTTCAGAGGCGGCAGCGCCGTTCGTCTCGTGTTGGTTCTGGTGTTGGTGCTCTTGATTTTGGCCCTTCGAGCATGACAGAGGATGCGCTGGCGGTCGTCTCCCTGGGCCTGGTTGTTGCCCTATTATTATTGGTTTTTGTCGAGATGGTTAATCGGCGAAAAAGATCTGCGACCTATGTTGATCATGCGTCGGGTAAGAAAGTCTTCTATTCGGTGCGTTACGGTATTTCTGCCAAACCTGACGCGATCTTGAATGGAACGACCATTGAGGAATTTAAAAGTCGCCAGACAGGGATCTATGCGAGTGATCGGATACAACTGATTGCTACGGCCCTGGCTGTGCGTTCTCAGTACCCGATAAGTCAAGGTAAATTGATTACACAACAGACCACGCACGATGTTGATCTCAGTGGATCCGATGTCATGTTGTTCAGCAGGATAAAACACGAACATCATCACGCGACACTGATCGCCAATGGTATAGCCCCCCCACCCTACCCCACTCAAGGTAAGTGCAAAACCTGTGAATTTAGAAATATGTGTAAATACCAGGTAAGCCACTGAACACGACCCTATAGATCGCCGGGGATCTGATGTTGTCGCATTGCCTGGCCAGTTGACGCCGTGGTATATTTTTCATTCACACCCAAACCCAGAAGAAATCGTACCTGACTTTTTTCTGGTGTTCTATTCGTTTATTTTATAGAGCGGTACAAAAGAAGCATTTCGTCAACCCGATTGGGACATTACTTGTCCTTATCGGGGCACGTTTGTCTCAATCTTCACAACAGGAGATAGCGTGGATACCGATGAGATACGGAAGGCACATGCCGTCAATGAAACGATAGTGCAAGCAAAGCAAATGAAATTGCTTGATTTACAGATTGAAACACAAACATATACACTGAGGTTGACTCAGCTGCAGCTAGAAGATCATAAATATGAATTCCGGCTAAAAATACTTAGTGTGTGTATCGGTATTGCTGGTTTGGTCTGTGCTATTCTTTTAGCGGCAAACGCAACTAGCTCAATGTTGGGAGATTAGTATGTTAACTAAAGATCAGTACATGACAATATTTTTTACTGTGATGTCACTAATCATTATCCTTGCAGTTGGAATAACGATTAAGACTGTTATCTAAGATCTAGGAATGACAACCTTTAACCGGGTTGTCAGCCTTTTATATCTCAACCTATCTGAACCTGACAGCTGCGCGAACATAGCGCCAGTAGTATCGAGCCCCCCTCTCCCCTATCTACGGCAAATGCCAGTTGTTTGAACTCAATCCTCTGTGCGAATAGTGATAGAGAATTCCATTATTGAGAAAACGCGATAGGGATAGTAGAAGTGCCATCGGCAGTCCGAAGGACCAAAGCTTCGGATTAGCCCGGGCCACAGGCATCGTCCTGATGTGAGACCCCCCTGCCCTGCCGAGATAAGGTTTTTTTATTCAGGTATCACGACACCTAGTTTTTTAAGCCTTTTTAGAGCGTTATTCATCTCGTTTGATTTGAGATATTCAGCTAACAACACTTCGATGAATTCAACGTTGAAATATCCTTCTTCTAAAGCAACATCGTCAAAAACATCTTTAAACCCTGGCCGGGTCCTCATCGATAAAACAGGACCCTTGTATTTTGTTCTGGATCGTTTTGTTGCTATGACAGGTTTGCTTTTTTTTGTTGCAATTGGAGGCTCAGTTTTTTTTGCTGTTTCAGGTTCCTTTGTGGGTGTTGTTCTTATTTCAGGCACTCTTGATTTTGTGGTTAGATAATCGATTTCCCTCAACTCATCGCTAGCCTCTGGAGGAAGTTTGGGTTTTTTATTGCCTCCAAGGTTACGCAATGAATCTACATCTAATAGTTTTCCCATGTTAGACATGATCAACCTCTACTTTTTCATCTGCTGTTTCTGCTGTTTCTGTTGGTTCATCTGTTGTGTCACCAACTAATCTTATTTGAATCTCTCCGATCATAGCGACCAGGTTATCAATCCCAACTTGTAGACTTTCTTTGTCCCGCTTTGTTGCCTTTCTACTGTCATCTGCTAACAAAGTCCGAAACGTGCCCCCTTCCGAAAATATCAGTTTGAAGCACAGTCTCTTTATGCTGGAACTTTTAAAAACCGGCACATCGTTCGTTTTTATAGTGGATTCTATTTCTCGTGCTAATTTTGTCGATATCGCTGGATCGACTTCAGTGAATAACACAGCATGGTTTATTTTTCGGCGACACATTTTTTCAGTATTTCTAATCATTCTGACTGTTTTTACGGCCTCTATTGCGTCAATAGTAGAGTGCTTGCAAACGATTAGAACGAGGTCCGATTGACTGACTAGTTGTTGTGTGGATTCTTTAGCGCCTCCTTCGGAGTCAATCAACACAAATAGCATTTGTTCCTTTGCTTTCTCTATTACGTCGATTAAATCTAACTCGTCCGGGTCTGTCTCGAAGTACTCAACATTGTCTGGACAATTAGGCAACTCGCTCCAGAACCGTGTGTGTTTATTCGGATCAGTGTCGATTAACGCTACCCCGTTACCGGACGCGCTTAACTGGTGCGCAATTTCTCCGGCTAACGCAGCGCAATTAGTCGATTTTCCAACTCCACCCTTGCTGCTAACAAAACTAACGACAGGCATAAGCGTTCCCTAGTAATCCGTGATTCATATTAATGACAACAAAATTGTCATCTATAAAGATAGGTAAATAGATGTCATAAACCTATCAAAAATGACGGCTATTTAGAACGCATAAAGGTATTACAACTTAGCTTACAAATTGTATTACTTTTTAGATATTAAAAATGATAGCAATATTGATATCTTTATTGCTGTGAAAATAGATCAACATAAAAGCCCACATAAAAGCCCACATCATGGTCATCATTAATGACAACAAATATGATTCACATAAATGTTATCATTTTTGTTGTTTTTCCAGATGACATTTCAGGTAACAATAAAGCCAGGTATTAAGTTTGGGTTAATTGATATTAATTTTGATAGCAAAATTGATAACAAGTTTGATAGCATCACTGTTATCAATAAAGACAGCAAATATGACAGCTTAAATGATGACTATATTGATAGCTTATTAAAGAGGAGGGCAGGAAAATACAATCGAGGTGCCGTTTTTGTGTGTTTTTTTCATCGCCCGAAGGACATGTCCAGCAGAACGATTGCTTTGGCACTATGGTCCCTTGGGATTCCATCATTTCCATGAGGTTGACCACCAAAGCTTCGACCAGCTGTAAACTTGGTCAAATGGCTTGGGGCAGGGTAGGGCGCACCACACGTGAAATTTTTTGTGTTGGACAATCCTGGGGTTGATCCTGCCCGTTGTGAAAATGAGATCTGGTGCTCTGAGAGACGATCTAAGACACGATCACCCCCAACATCGTATCAACAGCGCCTTTAAAGCCATTAACGGCTGTAGCGGCTCGTGAGGCGCTGTAAAAGCAAATTGTGCTGTAACGTCTCATTGCTTTTTTGCTGTTCGTGAATTTTTTAAGATAGGCAAATTTTTTTACTGCCTAAATACTTCCTAACAAACTGATTAAAAAACTGATTAAAGACTGCTTAAAGACTGCTTAGGAAAAAATAACGTTGTAACTTGTTGTATTAAATCACTAAAAAGACAGTCAACTCGAAAATGACCCGTGGAAACTCGAAAATGACCCGTGGAAACTCTATAATGACCCGTGGAAACTCGAAAATGACCCGTGGAAACTCGAAAATGACCCGTGGAAACTCGAAAATGACCCGTGGAGAAGGGCCAAAATACCTCCAAATTGTTAATAACCTGTTAATAACCTGTTAATAACCTGTGCATAAGTGAGTTTTTTAAGGTGATTTTGCCTGGATTCGTGTGAATAAAGAGAAAAACAGCCCCCCCACGGGTCAATTTAGAGTTTCCCACGGGTCATTTTCGAGTTTTGATTCAAACTGGCGTTAAAAAAGTGAATATAACTGATATAAATCAACAAGATATTGAAGATATAGACGAGATAGAGTTTGGAGAAAAAGATTCTAAAAATTTGGAAATAATAGAAAAAAAGGGGTCCATTTTATCCGTCGATTTGAATTACGAAAAATGGAGTAATGTTTTTTTCCCTATCTATGACAAGACATCTGTTGTTGATTTTTATGAGGTTCGTGACACTCGGGTGTTGTTCGCTGATCGAGAATTAAAGATTCCGGGACACATACAAATTCGTCCTGGTAAAGACATGAGAATTTTTACGCACAAAACCTACGAAGTCTATTTAGCGTGCTGTCGAATATGGAAAGAGATGGATAATTCGTCGGAGATAGTCACCGTCTCGTTTTCACAAATTGCGAAATACATGGGTATCGTACGACCTAACCAAAAGGAGTTGGATTCGATTTTATATGAGCTACAGGTGTTATCGAGGACGACGATCACGTGGTACGAGATGTACAAAACCAAAGACGGAGAGATAAGCAGTGGTACGGATTGGGCCATATTTGAGCATTTTCATTGGGATGAAAGAGACAAATCGGAACGGCTCGATCGATTCAGAGGTGCCTGTGTGGAATTCAAGTTTGCTAACCATATCTTTGAGAATGTCCTCAACAATGTGACATCACCCGTGAATTTGTTGAGTTCTCGCCGCCCGAGTACACCATTGGCTAAGATGTATTTATCTCGACTCGATTCGATCCTCCACGGCAGGAACGAACATCAAAACACGGCGAGGAAAATAATCAGAGACTTTGATATAAACCCTGCAATTTACAAATATCCTTCTGACAGAAAGCGTATGTGTACGTCGCTCGTTAAGCAGTTGAATGGTGTGGAAACCTCAGTGGAGGGGGTGTTTATCAAAGCCGAAATGCAGGAAGCGAAACAAGCATTTGGTGAACCGAAAGATTATAAATGTGTATTTACAAAGACGGGTAAGCCACTAAAGAAGCAGAAGAGTAAGCCAAAAAAGGCTGGCAAAGAAATGCCGATACTCAATGATCAATTGCATGATCAGGTTGCTCTACAGGAGCATATGACCGATTTGTTTTCGTTAGAAAAACCGACGGCACTGATGATTAAATTTTCTAAAGTGTATCGCTACGAAATAATCAACGGCGCTTGTGCAGAGTATGAGCGTATGGCAAAAAACCCTCATATCAAAATAGATAAACCGCTCGCATTATTTTCCACCATCGTTCATCAGCAGGCGCACTTGATGGGTGCCGAATGGATAAAAGATTGTGGTGCAAATTGCTCGAATCGTCCTGGCGGTCAACTGTTTTAAATAATGCTTCAACGCGTTCAATGGTAGGTTGATCGCTTTTTATTTTTGCTCATGGATTGAGTTGCCAGTCAAACCGTAGCCCCCCCGGTTTAAAGCGCCTTGCGTGAACAGTGTCCTTGTCATTTACGATGAAATAAATCCGTGTGGCCTCCTTAGCCACAACACGATATTGGGTGCAGACTTACTCGAAATATATAGGCGCTCATAGCACCAACACAGGTGAAAGGCGCTCGTTAAGAAGCTTGATTAATCCCACTCCCCAGTAAGTGCAGCATTATTTACGTCACTTATCGACGGTAAATCAGCCCGTTTCAATGTTGTATTGTCGATGCGGTCCGATGTGTTATCTCCCTCATCAACGTACTCAGTCAGTACTCAGTTCAAGGCACGCTACAATCACTTGAAAAAGCTGTGGCCTGCAGGGTTGCCCGCGGGCAACTGTGCAGGACTCCGCTTTTTGTCATTCATGTCGACGTGTATTTTTTAGCGCTCGGGGGAGTGTTGCGTCAGGACGGCACACGTCACTCCCCGGGCTTTTGGGGGAGTGACGTGTGCCATGCACCGTGCCCCTGTTGAGGAAATCGCTGGTATTGACAAGTGACGGCCCAGTGACGCAAACTAAACGCGCTTCAAAACAATCTTCCTAGACGTTAGCTCAAGGGGAAGATCAACATTCGTGTTGGCTAACATTTTTCCGGTCGGAAATATCCGATTTAGGAAAATTGCTATTTTTGAACGCCTTTTTGGTGAGTCATTAATAACAACCCGGCGTCTATCCGCCCAATCGTTTTCCATAGAGAAAGCAGGGAATACAGGTTCCTTCAACACCTGGGTTTTTGGTATTAGTCGAACCAGGAGCTACGATGAATTTGCTGATTTTTGTTAGACGAATCAGTGGAAACATCACAATGCGGCATTCTATCCATCGATTTATCTCTCAACAGAGAGCGCTCTTCGGTAGGGGATTATTCCCGCAATTGATTTTCGTACTAGTCCATTTATGGGAGTCCTGGCTTTGACCAGCGCTGACGAATATCACTAATCAACCGTGAAATAAAATCAATTGCCGGCTGCATAAGACCACTTTTATTAACGTTAAGGTGGACCAATGAAACCGTTACATTTTCACATCAATAATGTCTTGAAACACAACCAGGACGGGTCGTACTCGACTCATGCAACTCGTGCAGAATCACTGCATCGCTCTGCCACCCAATTATTGAATTTGGGTTTTAAAGTCGTTCATACAAAATATTTAAAACCGAAGCATATTCATATCCTGACGGAACACTGGCTCAACGCCGGATTGTCGGCCGGGACGATAAAAAACCGCATGAGTCATCTGCGCTGGCTTTCTGAAAAAATTCAAAATACGGGTTTGGTTAAACCGGACAATGCGCAATATGGCATCCCGGATCGCAAGCATGTGGACGGTGATAAGTCGACCAATTTTCTACAATCTCAAATCGACTCAATCGCCAGTAACTACGTCAGAGTCTCAGCCGAACTGCAAAGTCACTTTGGTTTAAGACGTGAAGAGGCGATGAAGTTTATCGTCAGTTACGCGGATAAAGGAACTCACATTGTTCTAAAACCTTCCTGGACAAAAGGCGGTCGTGGCAGAGAAATTCCGATCACAACTGACGGACAAAGAAGGGCTCTTTCACTGGCACATAACATGGCAGGGAAGGGGAGTTTGATACCGCAGGGACAAAGCTATTATTCGCACTCTCGTGTATTTGAAAAGCAAATGAGTGGGGTGGGTTTGGGTAGAACTCACGGTGCGCGGCATGCTTACGCGCAGCGCCGATATACCGAAATCACGAACCTGCTACCAGCGGCTAAAGGCGGTAAGTCACGAAGGGAATTAAATCAGTTTGATAGAGACGTTGATACGCAAGCGAGATCTATTATTTCTGCAGAACTCGGCCATGAAAGAATGGAAATAGTCGCTGTGTATTTGGGTGGTTGACATCTATTGGTCTTGATTGATAGTGCAACAGCGCGGTCGAATGAATTTGCATTATCCGTTCGCGTTAGGTGATACAGATGAATCAGTCAATGTTGGTACAGTACTAAAATATATTTCTGCGGCCTCGATCAAAAATTGTAATAACAAATGATACTTTTAATACATGAATTTGTAATTCTATAGATGACGTCAGGTTGTTTGTTGTTAATAGTTGTAATTAAAAAAGGTGTTAATCCGATGGGTTTGTTTTCTAATTTTTTAAGTCAAAGAAAATCAAGTAGTTCAGCTTCCGAAAAAGCCAAAGAGGTACGTAATACTCGGAATAAGGAAGCTCAGGAAAAAAACACTACCGATAATAGGTTGGAACAAGATCGGTATAGATCGGAACAAGCAGAGAATAACCGTCGTGAAATTATTCGATTAGAAGAAGAACGAATCAGGTTAATTCAGGATGAAAATGACCGACGGTCAGGGCGATGATTCCCCCCGTTCCCAAACGCCTCGGTCACCGAATTTATCTTAATTCAAGCAACAGAGCATGGTTGAGTGAAGATATGCCCGGACTTTTTAAGAAGCAACCATCCCAAAGAACAGTTGGTTTAAGTACGGCCATTAATCAGGCGCTTCGACATTTTAGAGCCACACTGTTAGAGGATATCAAAGTCGCGGATTGGCGATTTAATGTCGAAGAGATGGACGTGATGAATGCGGAATTCAGGGCGGATCATGTGCCGTGGTATTTCGCCAATCTTAATCATTTCAACCAGGTGTTGCAGCAAATTGATGAGACGAAGGTTGATCGCTGTAAGCACTGGCAGAAAGCCGTCAATATTCTGCGACAGCATTCCACGCTTTCGGAAATCAATGCCATTGTGTTCAGATCGAAGTATTAAAAGGGTTGGGTTGTCTTATGTGCTTGTTGAAGTTTAAGTGTTGTTTCATTGTTGTGTTATTAGCGAGTAGTGGGGTCTCGATGGCTGAGTATACGAGCGAACAGATTTTCGACGGTGTCGATGTGGATCTGGAAGTCGTGCGCGGGAGTCAACGGTCTAATACTTATCTCTCTGAAGAAGAAATGATGTCGGAAGCGGATAAAATTGTCACTGATCGAATCGTTCCTGTGAATATTGAAAGTAACATCCAGTCAGATAAATTCGAACAGACAAATACTCGTGATACCGTGAACCCTTTTTTGGGTAGCGATGTCAACGATTCTAATCAAGCGTTGCCTGGCGCTACCCCTCGAAGTATTAAAAATTACGATTCACCATTCACCGCGTCGTCCGTCGGTGAAGAGGCGCCTAAGGGCGGTCTGACACAAGTTCGTCAGCCCACTGCCGCTGATTATGATCCTTTTAGAACGATGCTTCGATGGGACTGGAAAACAGAGGTCTCTGTTGGTGCAGCGATGAAGAAACTGGCTAAAGTGGTCGGATACACATTAATCATTCGTGATCCAAGAGTCGGAAATGTGTATTCCATGCCACTGCCGTACGCCCATCGACAAGTAAGAAATATTGATGTTAGGACCGGTTTAGAATTTCTCGGTGGGCCTGCGATGATGGTGGTGGTCGATCACGCCAATAGAACCGTGATGCATATGGTCAGGCCCGAATACGCACCGACGTATGAGTTGAGCCTGTTGCCGAGGTGCAAACCTAATGTCGCTTTTGGGCTGATGCCGGCTGGATCTGCCTCAGATCGTGTACTCATCGTTGGGGGAAAGGAATGCGTTTATTAGGGGTGGTCATGGCCATTGGTTTCGTCGGTACTGCGTCGGCTCAAACCGAACCGGTGTTTACCGATCCGGAGACCGCTCAGTTAAACATGAGTCAATTTGATTTGACCGAAGCGGAGGCCATTCGTGCAGAAAAGCTGAAAGCACTCGACGTGTCTTTCGGTGTGGCTCATTTGTCGGCGGTTGAACTTCTTGGCAAGTATTCGGAAACGCAAGTCGAGCGATTAAAATACGCTCGCAAACACGTGATCGCCACGGTCGACAACGTGGGCCGGAGCCAGGCGTGGGCGCTGGCGGTGTATGAGGTGAGCCAGGAGCAAAACATGGTGGCGGCGGTGCTGAACACGAATCCGTCAATCAGTGCGGGGCTGGCTAAGTTAAAAATGGGTGTGCCGAGGGGGGATTGGTCCGGGTTTGATCGAGCTGGGGTACAACCTGAAAAAAAACGGACGCTGTTCGTCAGTTTGTCTTGTGGTGATGAGTGTGTTGATTCGTTTATTAGCCAAAAAGAGAAGGTGTTTAATCATACCGTCAGTGCGCTGGATGTTGTGTTTGTCGGTTCAACGTCGTTGGATAAAGTCAGTATTTTTGATTGGGCTAAACACGCGGGCGTCACTTATGAGGCGCTTGAGTCAGGGATGCTGAATCTGCATATTGACGATGAGGAGTGGGTTGAACTTCGCAACGGCTATGACGATGTGCCAAGACTGGTCAGATAATGAAGGCGATCCTGATCACGGTATTACTCGCGTTGTCTGTGGACAGCCGAGCTGACATTGTGGTGCCGGTGGCGTACAGAAATGTCGGTCAGGTGTATGGCATCCCGTATAAATATCTCTTTGCGATTGCTATGCAAGAGTCGAAACGTAAACTGCCCAACGGTTCGGTACTTCCGTGGCCGTGGACCTTGAATGTCGCTGGCGACAGCAAGTTTTACAACACCAGTGAAGCGATGTGGTTAGATCTGGTCGCTTTGGTGGGGCAGGGTAGGACTAATATCGATATTGGTTTGATGCAAATCAATTATAAGTGGCATCACAAAAGAGCAAATTCATTGCTCGATCTTACTCGACCTGAAGTGAATCTCAATATTGCTGCCCAAATTTTGGTGGGGGAGCATAAACGGTGTGAGGGAGATTGGTGGTGTGCTGTGGGAGGCTATCACTCTTATCGTGAGGCTCTGGCTAACAATTATATTAAGAGTGTACGCCGATGGTACGACTTGCTTATCTAGCGATTGTTTTATTCTTCTCTAGTGCGGTCTTTGCTTACGACAAAGATTTTTTTAAGATTCAGGCATTGGAGTATCCAGTGGTGACCAATTCGATGGTGTCAGCGGTTGGCAATATTGATATTAAGCTCGACTATAAACCCCTACGTTCACTCGCCATTGTGGGTGCTGATGAATTGAGTGCTCAATGGCTGAGATTAAACAATGGCTACCTGATGAGTATCGGGGCCGTTGGACTCGTGATCAATGTGGAGTCAGCGGAGCAACTGAAGATTTTGCAACAATACACCGATGTCCCCCTTGTGGCTTCTCCTGGTTACGATTTTGCGGATCATTTTGGCAGTGTCTATCCACTGATCATTGATGCCACTGCCGGACGGGTAAGACAATGAGTACACGCTACCAGAAAGAAGTGTTGTTGCGTCCAGCGGTTGAATTTTATTCAGGCATGGTGTCGGCTACCGCCGCGTTTTTTTTGATCTCCATGCCGGGTCTGTTGATGATTCCCTGGACGATAGCGTATGTGGCAGCGTTTTTCTTTATGATTGTCGCTTTCTATGATTGTTATCGGGGCTATGTAATTCTCCGTTATCGGAGAGGGATCAGTCGTCAGGGACCGTTTGAAATTAACAGTAATAAAGTGACTGTTTATGAGGATCGTTTGTATATCGGCAACGGTTTTGAATGGGGTCAAAGACACACACAACGTTACCTGGATACGTTCGATGATAAATATGTGCCTTTTGTAAAAAAGCAGGAATATCATTTTGCTCGTGGAATACAGAGACTGTTCAGTAAAATTCCCGTCTTATCATTGATCTCGTATTACCTGCGGCAAACCTGGGTGTTGAATCCCTGGCCGCCGGTGGCGTCCTTGAGCGGTGATGTCAGCTTGAATGGTGTGGAGAAACATCAGTCCAAAGTATTTTTGCCTAAGTCGGATCGCCGACAACATACCTATATGGCGGGTGCGACAGGCACCGGAAAAACCGAAGCCATGGAATTGATGGTGGTGCAGGACATTCACCGAAAAAGTCGGGATTGTGTGATTGTCTTTGACCCGAAGGGCTCGGCGTCCTTGTTGAAAACCATGTACGCAGAATCAATCCTTGCAGGGCGCGAGGAGGATTTTACGGTGTTCCATCTGGGGTTTCCAGAGATAAGTGCCATGTACAATGCGACGGGCAATTTTTCAAGAATCACCGAGGTGTCTAGTCGTTTAGCGAATCAATTACCCGATGGGGGTGATTCGAGTGCTTTTAAGGAATTCGGTTGGCAGTTCATCAACCTGGTGGTACGTGTCAGTGATGAAATGACCATCCCGGTAACGCTGGTGTCGATACGCAAATACATTGGTGATATTGGACCGCTGTATCTCAATTATTCAAAAATGTCCCTTGACCGTAAATACGGTAATACCTGGGTTGATCTGTTTCATGAGGAGATCCGGTCGGTGGTTGAGGCAGAGGCCAAACCGGGTAACAAATCGGTCATTGGTTATTTGAGTGGCCGTCCTGTTGAAGAACAAGCGATGCATAACTTGCTGCGCAAAGGGCAGTTTGTGTTAACCGAAAATCAATTATTTCTTGATCTGGAAGAAGTGTTGAAAATGTCGGCCAGTCACTACAGCAAGCTTGTGGCGTCGGTGCGACCGCTGCTCGACAAACTCACTGCCGGTCAGCTGGAGCTGATGATGTCGCCGAGTGAGGAGGAAATCACTAATGGACGACGTTTGCTTGAATGGGAACAGGTGATTCGAAAAAAAGGAATTGTCTACATTGGCCTTGACGCGATGGCAGATTTTACTGTGGCGGGTGCGGTCGGTAATGCGATGCTGATGGATTTTGTCTCCACGGCGTCAAGAATATATAAGGAGGGTGTGTTGGGGGATACCCCTGGTGGCATTCAATCCGAAGAGATCGCGGTGTGGATGTATCTGGATGAAGTCGATGCGCTGGTGGGCGACGAGTTTATCCCGATGGTCAATAAAATACGCGGCGCAGGCGTCGGGATCGTCGCGTTAAGCCAAGCGGTACAGGATTTTGAGGTGGCGCTCAATTCTGTGGCTAAGCAAAAAGTGATCATCGGAAACTTCAATAATGTGATTATGTTCCGGGTGCGTAATAAAGAGACGGCAGCGCTTATTGCTGATCAGTCGCCCACCGTGAGAGTCTTGCAGCTGACTGATATCACAACGGCCACCGATACCGACAATATGCTCGATGGGAGCTTGTTTAAAAGTTCTAATGAAGATCGAAGCACGAACACTGAAACACCGATGATCACTGAGTGGATGGTCATGCGCTTGCCGATTGGTCAAGCGTTTGCCTCGGTCGAAGGTGGACGATTAATGAAGTTGCATTATCCGTTTCGCGTTCGCGATTACAGTCAATTGATTCCGAGTAGCATCGTTGACATGGCGGGTCAGATGGAGCGCCGTTACCGGTCTGGAAACGATTGGTATAAGCAAGCAGCGTAATGGCTAAAGACTATATCGAACACAATAAGTCGGTCATCAGTAGATCGTCGAGCATTGCTCATCAGTTGTTTCGATTTTTTGGTCGTATCGTCATGTTGCTCGTGTTTGGTCTTGCGCTATCTATTGTGTTAGAGCTGTTTATGGTGTTTTTTGTGCGACCCGAGCTGGGTGCCGAACCGAGCAGAATGCTAGTCGATAGTGAGAGTCAATATCTCGATGGTATCTCGCGCATGAACCCGTTCGTTACCGACGGGGATGAAGTGGTCTATGTCCAGCTGAGCGGTATCAACCGATGGCTGTTTGGTGGCTTTATAGCAGTCTATATCGAGTCGTTGGCGGTGTATGTTGAGGTGATGATCAATATGTTTAACGTGTTCGTCCTGCGGGTGTGCGTGATGTTGTTTTCATTCCCGGTGTATGGTTTTTGCGCCGTGGTTGGCGTCTCCAGAGGATTGGTCAATCGTGAGTTACGAAAGTGGGGCGGGGGGCGTGAAAGCAGTGGTCAGTTCCACCTATGGATGAATCTTGTGCCGTTTGGTTTTGCCGGTTCATGGGTGCTTTACCTGAGCTGGCCCGGGACGCTTAATCCGAATTATATCGTCATGCCGTTTGCGATATTTTTCGGCTGGATGTTGATGTTGACGAGTTATCGAATGAAAAAGTACTTGTAGGAGTGGTGATGAAAATACTGTGTTGTATCGCAGCGGGTATGTTGATGTTGAGCAGTCAGGCGAGTGCCAATGGAAATTTGCACAGTCTTATTGTTGAACTGGAGAACATTAAGGGGTTGGTCGCTTTACAGAAAGAAAAAAGCAATGAGGATGATGAACGATGGAAATTCCGCTACGATTTGTTAGAGAGTCGGCTGGATAACATTATCATCGACATTGAGAAGCATATTGCGTTAAAGCAAACGTTGCCGAGACTCGATGTGGTTGAAATCGCTCAACCGGCTAATTTAATTCGTCGTGCGCCAAAAGGAGGGTAAGCGTGTTAGCTACGTATCTGCAACTTGGTGGTAGTGATTTGAATTGGGTATTTTCTATCTTTATTGCTGTCGTACTTGTCCTGTGTATCTGGTCAGTCGCTGTGGCTTATATGCAGTTAACTCGTCACCAATTGTCTTCATTCAATCTGTTCATATTGTTTGTTCGTATCGGAGTGATTATCACCATTAGTGGTTCGGTAGCATTTTGGATGACATAGCTTTATATACAGTGTAATATTAAATTGTCGTCGAATTTATTCGACGGCGTAGGACCTCCCAAAACAGAGACGACATCCATTAGGAGAGTTGCTTGTTCCGTGAGTGCCAAACGTTAGTACGTTGAGAGCACAACGTCGGGAATTTCCAGATATCTGGTGTTCCGGTGCGGAGAAGTAAAACTATCTAAACAGTGGAAAATAGTCATGTTTAAAAACATCAAATCAAATCTCAACATCCAACTCATTACCCTTAGTGGTTCTGCACTCATACTCCTCGCCTCGCCTGGTGTAAATGCGGCAACCGATTACATGCAACAGATCGGCACCACGGTAGGTACTGGCTTAACGTTGGCGTTAAACGCCGTTAGCGCTTTGGTATTTATCGTCATGGTGTGGGCCATCCTGACCAAATTTGCGGAAGCAAGTCGTGGTCGCGCCGGGTGGGGTGAAGTCTTCCTACCTTTCATCGTTGGCGCTGTTGTACTGGCATTCCTCGCTGTGATTACCCCTGATGCTACAACGGCTATTACTGGCTTAGGCGCTGGTGGATAACACTATTTAGTGTGTCTGGTGTCGAGTCACTTTCGTGCTCGACATCTTTCTTAAGTGTTTTCTGTTAGGTCGTTGATGTTCGTGAGGTTGTCATGGGTCATAGTGTTTTAGCGTCCGATGTTACGTCGGAAGCGGTTGTTTTTCGTGGTTGTACGACGTCTGAAATCATTGCCATTATTATTGGATCAATGGTCTTCTGGGGTCCGGTTTGTACGTTCTTTGCCCTCTACTTTTTTGATAGTTTATTTGCCGGCGTAGGGATGGTCATGTTAGCGACCCTGTTTACCCTGTTGATCATGTGTGCCTATGTCACTCGGTTGAAACGTGATATGCCATCAGAACATTATCAACTGAGGCTCGAAGCGTTTCTCAGTAAACACAATATAAAAAAATATCATTTCTTTACCTACCACGGGGAAATGTCGATTGGACGGACACAACAGATTGTGTTCATGAGAGGGGATCGTTATGAGAAGTAGATTGGCCTCTGAACGCGATGCTCTGCAGCAGCATATTCATTTTCTTTATATGGCGATAATGGTACTTCTTATCGCTTGTTGTGCGTTGTGGTATGGGTGGAATAGTGCGCCCGATAACCTAACCGTGAATATCCCGCCGGATCTCCGGCATGGTGCTGTGGTTAAACCGGGTGAGTATGCCGCGGCGACCATCCAGGCGTTTACGTTTTCAACGTTCCGTGAAGTGAATCGTTGGGAGGAAGACGGTGCCGTGGATTACGGGTCGAAGATCTTTGCAGCGCAAGCCTATCTGACCCCCAGATACCGGCAATGGTTAGTTGATGATATGAATGATCGGGCTGCCAATGGTGAGTTGCAGGGCCGATCTCGTTACATGCTTGAACTGGAGGGGGCTGACTACAGCGAGGAAAATGTCGAGTCCCTAACCGATGGATCATGGCTGGTGCATTTGCGAGTGGTGGTGGTTGAGGAAATTGGCAGTATTGAAGCAAAGCGGGTGTCTATTCACTATCCCCTTCGAGTGGTTCGTATGAACATCAGCCCTCAGAAAAATATATGGGGGTTAGCGATTGACGGGTATCCACCGGGGATGGAAGAAGCGCTGATCGAGGATCTCGAGGAGAAAAACAATGCGTAGAGTGATCGCTATCGCACTGCTGTTGTTTTATGCGCCGTGTTTCTCTATTGAACCCGTCAAGATTGTGTGGGATGGCGTAGCACCCAAGATTAACGTCAGCGTTGGGATCGAGAGAGTCATCAGGTTTGAGAACACTAAAATCCAGGTGGGTGTACCGATTGACCACATGGGGATAGCCAGTGCTGAGAGTAACAATGGCGTTGTTTATCTGCGTTGTTCGGCCCCCTTTGCAGAGACACGCTATCGCTTTCGTGAGAAAGATACCGGCAAAATATTCAATATTGATGTGTCGTGTGTGAGTGGCAATGCGTCTCTGGCTCCTATTTCCATAGTCAGCCCTAAAAGCGATGTTCTGATCGGGGGAGAAACCAGCCATGACCCGAAAGCAAAAATGACTGACGGTAATTCGCAGATGATTGAGGAACCCTTTGTCGAGCCAGTCCCCGAGCCTGTGCAATACGGAGTAACGACGTTAGTGCGGTATGCCATGCAACGAACCTACTCACCGGAAAGACTCGTTGATCATAAAGATGACATCCAAAATATATCGTTCGACAGCGATGCAACGTCTCTCAATATCGTCCCGGGCGTGGAGGTTCGTGCCCGAATACTCGGGCAGTGGAAAAACGAAGGTCTCTACATCACGGCGCTCTATTTACAAAATATGACTGGCGAAATTATTGATCTGGATCCCCGATATTTAACGGGCAGGCATACCTGGAAAGCATCGGCTTTGATGAATAATCAGTTGTCTCCAGCCAATACCTTTGGTGATGCAACGACGTTGGTGACGGTTTCAAAAAACAAGTGGACAGAGGATGCGAAATGGCTGCGATAAGAGTCAATAAAATTATTCCTGCAATGGCTGTCGCCTTTTTATTTATTGTGGCTTACGTATTTTTTAAGACCAACTCAGGTGGAGGTACGGTCACCTCATCGACGGTCGAGGCGGGCGCATTTATGGCACGTGCCCCTGTGGCACGAACCGCTGATGCGGATACCCCCAATGACACGATCAGAGCATTGCGCGGTCAGATGAATGTCGTCACGGATAACGTGCTGAAGACTCAGGAGAAAAACGATAAGTTGATGGCTGAGCGTGACGAGGCGTTACTCAATATCGCTGAGGCCGATTCTAAATATGAGGAACGGTTGATTGCGGCATTGAAGGAACAGGATGATCTGTCGGCTAAGAAAATGGACAGGGTATTAGAGCGCTTTAATGAGGCGGTCAATAACATGACCGACAAAGTGGGCGGGGTCGTTAGCGCAAACAACCGTCGAACGGTTGTGGGCAGCAATCCAATCACTGTGGGTGTGCAAAACTCACGAATAGCCATACCTGACGGGTTTGGTTTGGGTGTCGAAGCGGGTACATTTTTGAGCGGTGAGGAGATGATCGACGTCTTCTGGATTGAGCCATTAGACGAGTCTATCAATAGCAGAAGACGGGGTTCAGTGACGGTAGGTGAACTTCAGGCACAAGCAAAGGAGACGGCCAATACCGGGGTGAATAAAGGCAAAGCGTTGTTGCTTGAACCGTTGAAGCAATATCGAGATCTGTTGACCTCTGAGAGCTCTGGTTCCGCATCGGGTAACGATGGCGGTGGTGGTGGTCTGGGTGGGGTTGGTCGAAGCAGCCGTGGTCTGGGGCGGTCTGTAGGTTATGCAAAGAGACAAGTCACACGAGTTGAGTCACCGACTGAACAATATTACACGATACCGGATTTGTCTATGTTACCGGGATCAACGGCGATTACCTCATTGGTCGGAAAAATCTATCCCGACGGGGAGATTGTGGAGCCGCAGCTTTTTAAGATCATTGTGGGTCGAGACAATATCGCTGCCAATGGTACACAGCTACCCTCAGAAATAGAGGGCATGATTTTCGAGGGCTATGCGGTCGGCAATTTCTCAAGGCGATGTGTGACCGGCAATCTTATAGCGGCCACCTTCATTTTCGACGATGGAACGGTTAGATCCATGTATCCCGGTGATCCGGGTACACGACCTCAGTTGAACGATCAGAACCGTAGCCGAATTGGTTATATCTCGGATATTTTCGGCAACCCGTGCATTGAGGGGGAGTTTATTACGGATGTAAAGGAACAGATCGGGGCAGGGGTGGCATTAGCGACCCTGGGGGCGTACTCGGCGGCGATCAGGGATTCGCAGAGAAGCGTCACCGACCGGTTCAATCAAGACGGCAATATCAGCGCGACAACCGTTGAGGTGGATGGCGATGTCCAAAAATACGCGCTTGCCTCTGGAGTGCTGGGTGGGATAGACGTCGCCAGTCAAAAATTAGAGGCGCTTTACGGGGCGGGTGAGGCGGCGATTTATCGTCGGGCTGGTGCGTTGGTGGATATTCATATCCAGCAAGAACTCAGATTGGATATCAGTCCAGGTCAACGAAAAGTGAGGTATCGCAATGAGCGTCGTGTTCAAGAATATTTGGATTAGTATTTTTCTAGTACTGGTGTTGTCCAGTTGTGCGAATAATCGTGCGGATCGTTTATCACGTGAGGCTGGGCCACGGTCTATTGATATTTATAGAGACGCCACTGGTGGCACTGAAAGTCATCAGCGAGTAGAGGATGTCTATCGAGCCAGACATATGTTGGCCGCGCAGAGCCATCGAGAATCGTATACAAGAACGGCTGAAAATGAGCTGCTAATGGAGTTTCGTCAGCACCCGAACCCGTTGATTAACATATTCGTCTATCCACATTTGAGCACAAGGGATAACGCACCCATTCCGGGGTACATGACGGCGATCAGTCTTTATGAAAAGGATGAGTATGCGTTGCCGAGTGAGTTATTAGCCGCTGAAGGTAGGACAGAATGAAGATGATCGATTTCGGCGCTATCTTCGGCGGTTCAAGGATTAAAAATCCGGTCACCAATGCCAAGCTGCAGGAAGCTTATGAGCAAGGTCCGTCCTTCACTGATCTTCTACCCTGGGCTGAATACATTCCTGAGTCGAAACAGATACTCATGATTGACGGTTATTCTCGAATGGCCTGTTATGAATTGGTCCCCATTGCCTCTGAGGGCCGGACCAAAGAGTACCTGGAAACGATTGCCGATAACGTGGGCTCGATGTTGTCGGAGACTTATCCCGAACGGGGCGCTGATCCGTGGGTGGTTCAGTTTTTTGTCAACAACGAACCGGATCTGGAAGACCACCTGGAGAGAGTTAAGTCCTACATAAAGCCTGAGATTTGGGCATCGGAGTTTACTCAGGCGTGGTGGGAGGTCTATCAGCAGCACATTGGTGATGTCACCAGACCGGAAGGGTATTTTGAAGATGAAGCGGTCACCGGTGCGGTATGGCGAGGACAGAAGTGTTCGGTTCGGATGGTTGTCTATCGCAAATACGCGGAACATAAACCGACAGAAGATCCCGAAACTGAGCTGGATGATGTGTGTGAAAAGTGTGAAAGTAATCTCGCTGGCATCGGTATTAAGTTTCATCGAATGACGGGAGAGGACTTTTATTGGTGGATGCTGTTGTGGTTTAATCCGCGACCACCGGCGGCTGGCGGTAATGTGGCTAACCTGCATACCGTAGCACCTTATCCCGGTGATGATGATTTACCGATCGGCAGTGATCTGGCAGAGATACTGACGCTGAACCGACCATTGGTGGATGAGACAAAGGGGTATATCTATTTCGATGGATTGCCCCACGCGGCTCTACAGGTCGTTAACTGCAAAAGCACGCCACGACCGGGGCATCTGACCGGTGAGAAATCGAACGGCTCCACGATGATGGACAAGATGCCGGAAGGCGTTGTGTTGAGTTATACACTGACGGTCAGCGCACAAGATGAGATCACAAAGCGTATTACGCTCGTGTCTGATCGGGCGTTTGGCGAGACGGCTGAAAGTACACAGAAATACGAACGTGCTCAAGCCGTGCTTAACGAACAAGCGTCCGGTGACAAACTCTATGCATTGGAAATGGTGGTGTATGTTCGAGGGGATGATGATCGGGATATTAAACGTAAGTTAGAGTCGACTAATACCTTGTTGACGATGAATGGATTGACCGCCATTCCCGTGTCAAAAGAAGTGGTGCCGTTGGACAATTACATCAAGAATTTACCGGGCGTGTACACGCCGTTTTTCGATCAGCGGTCACGTCGTAAGTCGAAGCCCTATTTTGTGTCACACGCCGCCTCTCTTGCGCCGATTTATGGCCGCTCGAGAGGCAGCAATAACCCAGGTCTGTTTTTTTTCAATCGATCAGGGGAGCCGACAATGGTTGATCCGTTGAACTATAACGATCGTGCGAAATCGGCGCACGGTCTGGTGTTTGGTCCTACGGGATCGGGGAAATCGGCCACGTTAATTTGGGAGTTTTCCTGCCTGTTCGCAGTACATCGTCCGAAGCTTTTTGTGATCGAAAGTGGCAATAGTTTTGGCTTGTGGGCGGATTGGGCAGAGCGACACGGCGCTACTGTGGCGAAAAACAAACTGTCGATGGACAGTGATTTATCGATCCCCCCATTTGCTAATGCACAGCGCCTGTTGACCACAGGGGCTCGTGACGTCATTGAGCAGATTGATGACACCCTAACTGATGAAGATGACGAAGACGCCGAAACGGATGTGGCTCGGGATTATCTAGGGGAGATGGAACTAACAGCGCAAATCATGGTAACGGGTGGCGATAAGTCTCAGTTGTTGTCGCGTGCTCAACGGCTCGCGCTGCGATACTCGTTGGTGGAGAGTGCGGAAAAAGTGGCCGAAAAATATGGCCCAACCGGGATTGTGATTCCATCGGATTTAAAAGATTCGTTAAAAGAGATTGCGTCACGCGAGACGTTTAAGCACCACGCTTCTGAAATACTGGAAATGTCCTATGCCATGGAACTATTCACGGATGGGCTTAACGGCCATCTGTTCAATAGACGTGAGGGGAAACTGTGGGAGGATGTGGACATACAATTGGTCGATTTAGCACAGGCCGTTGGAGAAGGTGCGGGATCGACGTTAGCGGTAGCTTATGTGTCTTTGCTACAAGATATAAACGCGAGAATTGAACGCGATCAGATGGACAGTCGGTTTACCCTGGTGCTGACTGATGAGGCCCACTTAATCTATACCGATGATCTTCTGCCTGCGATTGTGATGAAAGCAATTAAGCAGTGGAGAAAACTCGGGGCGTTTTTATGGCTCGCAACGCAAAACATCGATGACTATCCGAATTCAAGCCAGCGGCTTTTGAATATGATGGAGTTTTGGTTGTGCCTGGCGATGCCCAAAGACGAGGTCGAAAAGATCAGTCAATTTCGAGATTTGACCTCAGAAGAACGGCAGATGATGGTCAATTGCGTGAAATCCCCTCAACGGTACGTTGAAGGGGTTTTATTGTCGGATAAGACGATGTTCCAGTTTCGAAATGTGCCTCCGTCTCTATTTTTAGCACTGGCGCAAACAGAGAAACATGAAAAAGCGGTGCGTGGGGATTTGATGAAAGAGCGAAATCTCAAGGGCCGGTACGCGGAGCTTGATTCCGCTTGCATTGTCGCCGAGCAGATTCGTCAATCGAGATTGGAGGCCATGTCCAATGGATAATACAATTCGAGCTTTGTGTACCTTTTTATGCCTTGTGGTGGGCGGGGTGTGCTACGGCGATGAATATTTAATATTCAAGCGCCTCAATGAGAATTTGGGTATCGATCAATTGCCACATGCGTACACCGTCTGGCATGTGGATGCGATCGATTATGCAAAATATATCATCGAACAAGAAGTGTCCGAATTACCGCAGGATGAAGCGATGGCGCTTGCTCAACAACGATTGGGTGAATGGGGCAATGGCCCTTTGACAGCGTTGTTTTTAATGAGCTATGCCGGGCGTGAAAAGATGCACAAATACGGGTTAACTCGCACGCCTTCCGCGGTGTTGTTGAATGAGCATGGGGAAGTGATTAAACGTTGGGAGAAGATTGACCACGGATCTGAATTGATTAAAGGGGTTCGAGGATGAAAAGAATAGCGCTTGCGATCACAGTGGGTTGTCTGCTTAGCGGGCAAGCCAGTGCTCGAATGAGTTTCATTGAAGCGTTTGCGGAGAGTAATCATGGTCAGTGTGTTGAGTTTCAATTTGAAGGCGGTGCTTTTTACTCTAAGTTGTCCTTTTCACTTTTCTCCGGTGTGGCGATAACGTTTTTTATCAGCCCGATTACGTCACATTATAATCCAGACTTTTTGGTGACGTCCTATTCGCGGTTAGGGGACAGCCCGTTATTTGAATCCTATATTGCTCTGGGTGCGGCACAGAACATTGTCGCAAAACCGGTTATTGAGATATTAACAGGGACTGACGTGCCGGCATCATTTGATGATGTTGATCTGTGGTCAGGGCAGACGACCGACAAGCAACATGAATCTCATTCGACCCTCCAGTATTATGAAAGCGAGGTGTATGGACACCCTGGCAACGTATATACGTGGGCCAGCAAAGCGTTTCGTGGTGAGCTGGGATCGACGGGTATACCGGGCGCGGCAATTTTAACCGCGATACCAAATGACATTGCAAAGACTCCAGCCCATGTGTCTGATGTTCTTCGCGACCTTGGGCAAAACGCGGGAACGTTACTGGGTAACGGTTTCACTGCTGATGCAAGAGCACGGTTTGATCCGGTTCAGGTGGCGACGAATGCAGTGGTTGGGGAATTGCGGGATTTAGCCGATCAATCGACGTTAGGCGAAGCGTACAACGCGATAGCGGGGAGTAATCTGAGTAATACAAACCCCGTTGCCTTTTACAATAATGTGGTGACCGGAAATCTTGTAGAGGTTAGTGATGAGTCCAGTCAGGACATCGACGGCAATCGCGATAGTAATCTTCCCAACCTGGATCCTGATGCCCCTCCACCTCGCATTGACTTTGCGGGTCTAACCGATGACGCAATTGAGGAACTTCGAGAAAGGTTTGGTGAGCTTACGGTTGCTAATATCGCCGCTTCAGCGGCGAGTGAGGTCCAGGCGGCTACCGAAAAAGTAGATGAGGTTGTTCAGCTATTTAAGATGCTTAATGAAGGGAATCTGGCGGATTACAAAGCCATGTTCAGCGCTGGTGTAGATTTTAAGCCGATCGGATTTAAAGGGTTCTGTCCTTCGGATGTCGATCCCTTTGTCCCTTATTATTTATCCGGCACTAATGTGTTGTCGTGGCGGTTCAAGTTGCCTGAATTGGTGTACCCGCAAACCTACATACCCTTCAGCAATGAAACCACCATTGGGGAGTTGTTGCCCGGGTTGAATAACAATCCCTTTACCGCGCTGGCGCAGTCTCAGAACTATGGCAGCGTATACCCGCGCAATGGCTATCTATTGCAGTCCGACCCGCTAAAAGCCGCCGCAGTCGTCGCGTTTAGATCGGCTCATGTGGTGACCAGACCGGGACAACCGCATCTCTATCGGAGTGCACCGGCACGAGCTAATTCGACGTTCACTATGTTCGATAGTGGGTACGACACTCTGGATTTTGGCAGTAAAAGTCGGAAAGCCAATTCTGTTTATTTGCACCCGCATCAAGACGAAAGAGGACGTTGGCAGCTTATTCACAGCGAGGGCGCGGAGACGGAGCAATCCTGTCATCGCTTTGGGAGTCCCGATGTTAATCCTGAAGCCGTAAATACGAATGGTAGTCCAGTGGAGGGGGGAGGCCGATTGATCGGTGGTGTAGAAAATCCGTTTAAAGCCCAGTGGACTGAAGGAAAGGTGTCAGAAAATAATGACTATATGTTCAATTTGTGGCGACGATACCGATGTGCTCCGAAGCCAGGGGGGAGTTTTGTTACCCATCTTGGAAATTTTATTTTGCCCAATCCAATGACGATTATAGAGTAGATCTTATGAAATATTCGATACCGTTTTTAGTGATGTTTTGTGCAAGCTTGTCGTTTGAGGCCATGTCGGAACCTCACCCATTGTCGCCCACACTTTATTATGAAATGGGTGGCGGTAGTAGTTTTCAACGCCCGTTGAATGAAGCGACTGTGTCACCGAACCTTGGGGTATCCGCGTCTCTCAATTTGCCGCTCAGTTGTGATATCTGGGACGAAAAGATATTCGAGTTAGATGCCTATCCTGATCTCATCAGGGATTACATGGAAGGTGAGCTGGATCGATTAGGGCAGGCGATTGTCGCGCAATTGACGGCGCTGGGGCAGGGGGTGGCTGTGGCTGCGTTGCAGCGTGCTTTACCGGGTGTTTACGACTATTCACAAACACTCACTGCACAAATTAATGGTCGTGTCGATGTCGCGAAGCGCTCGTGTGAAGATGTGGTAAACGATATCAATAAGGGCATCAGTCCATTGGACGCGTGGAAGCAAATTGGGATAGGTGTGGGATGGAGAACGACATTAACCAGTAATGATAATCAACCGGCGGATGCGCCCACCTCCATTTTAGAGGCGCAACAACAGGTGGCCAACAATGGTGATATTGATCCTATCCCGTGGATTGGGGGCGAATTGGCAGGCGATGTGGTAAATCCCATCGTGGTGGTAAAAGATCTGGTGACGGCTGGTTACAATATATTCCAGAGCAATGACCCGGCCGGCGCTCAGAGCTTGACCGAATCGACGCAAGCGGCTGGCGATACGGTGGACATCGAAACGATTTCGGGCACTCGAACGGAAGACAAAAGGCTTGGGGTGTTGTTTGGTTCTACTGAGGATGCCGTGGAGTGGGCCAACCGGATGGTCGGTGAACAAACGATCTATACATGCTCCCCGGAAGATGCTGGTTGTGCCTCCCAGTTTACGCCAGGGGTTGGTTTGGCTGTACTGGTGGGTGAGGAGGTAGAAGCGCTTACTGAGGCGTGGATAACGTTATTAGCAACGGATGATCTGCCGTCGATTGATGATCTGAGTGCCGTCAGCAGTAGAGAGGTACAGCTCACCACATTCTTGTATGAAGCTTTGTTGAAATTCCCAGTGCAAGATCAAAATGTGTACATCGGCCGATTGATTGATGATGTGTCATTGTCCAGAACGGTCGAAAAAGCGATGGCGATCCGGAGAATGATTCTTGTCAGTTCGGAAAGCCCGGCAGTGAAAGGCTATGTACAAGCGGGGAAAGTCAGTGAAGGTATCACTGACAGAATCAAGGTCGAGATAGATGATCTCATGTGGTCCGTTGAAACACAGGGCAAATTATCCAGCAAGGTATCTCAGACAATTATTGCCTACGATGCACTTCGTGACACGCTTGGATCACAGACGTTGACTGGCGGTACTCCTATCGGGGTAGGCAGTACATTTTCAGACCGACCTACGGCACCCGTTAACTAGCGATGAAATGGGTCAAGATATCCATTGGTCTATCTGTCTTGGTGCTGCTGATCATGTGGTTAATGCCGACGCTTTTTCCAGTAAGTGAACTGGATTCTGTACATGATGAATTCACGGCGTTAGCGGTGAATATGACGATTGGCCGGTTACTGGTTATTGGGCTTTCAGGGTTTTTATTCTGGCCGTTAATTTCAAGGCTTGTTATGCGATATCTGTCGTTGGATATTTCAAGGCTTCAGGTGCGCATTATGGTGTGGTATCTCCTTATTGAGGCGGCGATACTGGGTTCGTTCTGGGGGGCGTTGTAGTGTTTGTCGATTCTACGTTGCAGGTATACACGACGATTGTGGCGTGGCAATACTATGATTTGATATGGAGCTTGTTGGTCGCAACAGGGCTTGTTTTCGTGCCTATCGTGATGGCGATCATAGGGACCGCTCTTAGCGCGAGGGCCAGTGGCTCAACGATGGACAATGATAGCGATCGAATACTGTCTGCTATTGAAATTCGTTTGTTGTCGCTGTTTATTGTCTTGTTTTTTGTGGCCATGCCGGTCAATTTTGTTCAGCTTGATAGCAATTCAGTTCAAACCTACGAAAATGTAAACGATCTAAGGGCACCGCCCGATGTGGTATTCGGGGCCTCGTGTGGTAATACCGGAACAGGCTATGACGATATGGCGGCACCGACGGCCAGCGCAATTTGCAGCGGTAGTACTGGTGTGCCTATGTGGTGGTATGCCGTGTTAAGACTAAGCCACGCGATCACCCAAACAGTGGTCAACGAAGTCACCGCACAAAATAATAGTGGAATGAGAGCGTTGGTTTCGTTTTCTCAAGGCGCGATAATACAAAGCTCTACGGTCAGAAGTCTCCTGAATCAATTTCATGGGCAATGCTACGACAAAGCGTTGTCACGGTTTTCGCGTGAGTCGTCAGGACAAATAATTGGTCCAGGTACCGAAGATCCCGGGTTCTTCGGGCGTGATACGACCTGGATTGGATCAGAATTCTGGATTGACAATTACTACGATAATACAACGACGGATGCACCAATACCGGGAATGCCATTTGTGGCTGCGCTCAATCCGCAATTCGAGGCGGGCTTGGAGCCAGAGTCGGGCCGGCAAAACTGTGGTGTATTTTGGGCTTATTTATCTAATCAGATTGACGCTGAGGCACGTAGTCCGGCGGCGGGTGACGACAGAGTGACGAAATGGAATCAGCTGTCCAATGCTCTTGGCTTTGACAGTGCCCAAAATAATTTGGTCCGTCTCTATCTTCGCAACACGCCGGTAGAATCACAACAGACGTTAGATCGGATCGACGCGTTGAAAAACGCGAATGCCGGTCTTGTTCAGAGAGGTCTCAGTGAAGCGGGTGAATTAGCGCAAGGGGCAGAGTTTGTCAGTTTGTCTTTTACTGCAGCTTTTTTGGCTAATGCGTTATTGAAGGTCTTACCAATCTTTCAGGCTTATATGGTGATGTTTATGGTGTTCATGTTGCCTTTTGGACTGGTGATGAGTGGGTATAGCTGGAGCTTTGTTATTCAAGCGTCAGTTTTACTGTTTTTTGTGATATTTTGGAGTGCAATATGGGGCTTTGCCGCATGGATTGATGAGTCAATGGCAAGAGCGCTTTGGCCTGGAGGGACAGATGGAATTTGGGGGGCCGCACAGAGTTTCCTAGATGGTGATGGGGTAAATAGCGCGATGAATAAATTGATTCATTCAGTTGTCACAGCAGGAGTTTATCTGCTTGCTCCAGTTTACGCAGGGTTAGTCATCAGCGCTGCAGGATTTAGAATTGCAGGTACAGCTGGACAGTTAACGAGCCCCGCTGTTGGTGGTGGTGGTGCAGGCACTGCGGTGGCTGTAGGCAGTAGTGCTGCCAGAGGAGCAGCACCTTATGGTCGTCTACCAAATTTCCAAGGGAATAAAAAATAACATGAAATTTATATATTGGCTGGAATCGGTCGTCGATTGGTTTACAGACATGGCTTTTGATAATCCAGAAGTTACTCCATTTACAGATCCTGAACCTGATGCATATCCAGTAGAGGAGTATTCATTATATGGGCCTGTGGATGAAAGCGAAATCGGCAATGAGTTCAACTATACGAGAATGATGTTGGGCGGTAATGCTCGGCAAAGAGCGCAGGCCAGTATGGCTTTTCATACACAAGACGACGATTGATAGTGTAACGATTTACCCAACTACCTAAATAATCGTATGCGGAAGAATTTAGGGCGTTTTTAACGAAACGTGGCATACAACTACACCAACCCCACCGGGAGATAAATCTCCCGTAGGGGTATATCTCTCGAATATTTTATTAATATGACGGAGATAAACAATGAGTTTTGAATCTGATATTGAGGGCTGTTTAAACGATCTCGAAGAATGTCCCGAGTACATCGAATGGAGTACTTTCATTCAGTGTTCTAATTTTGAACACTATGAGAGCGACCCTGATTACGAGTACTGGGTACAAGACACACAAGAAAAAAGGGACGAGGAATATAGTCTTCTTGATTCTTTTGGTCTGCTTGAAAATGAGGTTGATTGGGAGTCCCTATTCGTTGAGTGGGACCAAATTCCGCTTAGCGTAGAAGAGGAAACCTTCTACGAGGCTTATTGTATTTAGTAGTTATGTACGAGACAGCAATTTGCTGTTTCGTACTCATAGATTAATTATAGGTGGGTTGTTTACGTGTGGAGACGGTGGTTTAGTAGCGACGAAAACTGTTTCAGTACGGAGCATTTAAGTCGAGTGGTTGAGTTCCCTATGAATAAGAAGTTGATAGGCGAATACACCACTATTTTGTGGAGTTCAGTATCTATATCCCGATCACAATTTGAAGATCACTATATACAGACCATTAAAAACGTAGGCACCTACATGCAAGATCCTGATGCACTTTCCGTTGTGCTACGCAAGGCTTGTGAAGCGGTTAGAGGAACGATGTTGTTGAAACTTCCGTACAACAGAAGTAGAGAGGAAGGCGGGAAGTACGAGCAAATGTGGAAATACACCATGTTTTGTTGTCATATGCTTCAAGGTGCTGGAGAAGTGTCTCGTCGATTTTACGACAGTAACGGTAAGCGCCTGTTGGTTATGCCCAGGGATGGCGCGTTTTATTATGATGACGGAGGTGATAACCCTCGGTATTTGTTATCTCATAATGTGTCCGCGCTGCTGCCACCTTGTTCTATTGAGTGGTTATTAAGAGACCAGGAACGCGGGATGGTGGAAGTAAGCCGTGCGGCGATGGGGTTGGACTGTTTTATTGATCGTGCACCCTCTACGCACCTTGGGGAGTATTCCGACTCACTGCCAACTTTTAAATCGGCACCGGCTCAAATAACTCGATTGCCGGGAAAAGAGGGAAATGGGGGTAAACCAAAAAAGCCGTCAGCGGCAGTAACAGATGAAGTCGATAAAACGCTGGAAGTAAAGGCGGGTGAAAAAAGCACTCCTGTTAAAAAAACACAAGTGCCAAAGCAGTCTAAGCCGTCAGCGTTAGAAATAGATGAAACCGATAAAACTGTGCAAGCTGAGGCAATCGATAAAACCACTCCCGTTAAAAAAAGAGAATCGCCAAAGCAGCCGAAGCCGGCAGCATCTACCGTCATTAAAAACGGAAAATCCAAAGGATTGGAAATAGTTGATGGGATAACGAAAATACAGGGCGTGCCACCATTAAAGACATTTAAGAAGTGGGTGAAATCTCAACAGCTAGCAATTGATCCAGAGAGTGGGAACAAATACATAGAATTCCCCGAAGGCATTGATCGGTTTTTAATCGAAAAACACGCTGAATGTTCATCAATTGTATATACCGCTAAGTTGAAATCTCATGGTTACCTTTCCGCGAAGATAACCGTGAAAAATAGCAATAAATCAGTAATATTAATTCCGGAGACATCGAATGTTTAACAGCTTTAAGAACGCACCTGATAGCGCGACTGTCTATACACCACCGATACCCATAGTCGATAGTGGTGATGTAAAGCTTGAGTACATAGAGCTTGAAGAGATTCAGGAAAATGTAGAAGACAATCCCCGTATGGCACAAAATGAAGTCAGGGATGAGCTAAAGAACAGTATTCGAAGTTCCAATGGAATGTATGTACTGCTGGAGGTGAGTAGGCGAGTCGGAGATCTGAAGTTTTGTCTCATCAGAGGTGGTAACACCCGGTTGGAGCTGTTGCATGAATTGAAAACGGAGTGGGTGCCTACAGAGAACCAAACAACCAATCCGTACCTGAAAGCGCGATGTATTGTTTATCCTTGGTGCAATGATTCCGAGAAAGCAATCATGAACGCCACTGAGAATATGGTACGGGGTAGCTTGTGCTACGGGGAGGAAGCCAAGGCAGTGAGAATTCTCAAGAATCAGTACGATTTAATCAACGGTGGAGAGTTGTCATTTCCCGATTGGTGTAAAGCGTGTGGATTGTCGATGACATTGAATACCACGGGGATCAGTCGATATTTGTTTACCGCTGATGTACTCAATACCGCATTGCCGAAATTAATGATAGAAGGACGTGCTAATGCCACTACCGTCCGTTGGGTTATATCAAGTCGAGCTGGTTTGCTTAAGATTTTAAGAGGGCGGCTCGGGGAGGACCTGGGTGACAACGATGATGAAAGTCGTCTCCAGCAGCAGTCCTCACTGACGATGTGCAATGAAAGAACCGACAGACTATTAGAACAGGTGAACAGAGAAGTTGATGCCATCGGGCTCAATAGGGCGATATACACGGAAAAAATAGTTGAACTATTTGGTGTGGAGTACTCACCGATGACGGACGACGAGAAGGTGCTCATGGGTATTATTGATAGCGACGCTAAGCTATTCGCGACTGCAGCCGGCATTCGTTCCAACGAACCGTTAGGGGATGATAATCGAAAAAACGCGGCTATCATGTTGCATGAGATTCTGGAGAAAGGTGAGTACGTCAGGTCCAACCGTCAGACGAGATGTTTAACTAAAATGGGCGTTTCCGATGACATCGGAGGGTTTATGAAGATCGTTAAATTTCTCGATTCTAAAGGCCGAAAAGCGCTCATGAAGTCTCTAGCTGGATAGCAGCATGGGCAATGTTGTCATTATCGGCTTCGGATCAAGTTTAGCAAATGGGCTATTCACTGGTCGTCCGGGTAAACCCGGAGTAGCGGAAATTATAGGCATAGATGGGTTTTCCAAGAAGTATCAATTAATGGAAAAATCGGCGAATGCCGGATGTCCTTTTGCGTCTAGTGTGTTGCCAATTGTGAGGTTAAGGACAGCGGAGATTACTAAGGCCATTATCCATGAATGTGACCGAGTGGAATTGATTCCCTTACGCATACCGGTCGATGTCGATGGATCGAAAAAATTTATTCACGATGTGACAAGATTCAGCAGTATGGGGGTGAAAACCATGCTTCAAGCGATGGTGAGATTGGATGAACTGGCGCTTATCACTTATAAAGCACGGTTGGGTGGGGCGATCAGTAAAAAGTTGTCTTTTTCACTGCCAGAGAAGCATAAAAAAGATATTCGTGCATTAATGTTTTACTGTTACCAATATGAGGACTTTAAGTTTCGAGGTTCGACGTCGACAGCGAATAACCATAAATGGGACTATATGGTGTATCGATTTGGAGAACCTACGTTGAAGCCGGTAAATCAAGTTGTATAGGATTATAAATGGTGATAGATTTAATTCTGCTACACCAAAACCCTAAAGAATAAATTCGTACCATTATTTTTAGGTGTTCTACTTCGGTAGGACGGTACAAACTTTTCAGTACCCTTCGGGAGTTAAAATCCCGTCGGGGTTTGCTCCTTTTTTTTACACAAATTTGGAGCAAATCATGGCTAAGCCAACTGAGAAAAAGAAAACATTACCGTTATTCGAAGTCAGTGCTGTCTTTACAGATGGCACCAGACGTACCCAGTATATTAACTGTGGCGTTGTTTGGGCTTCGGAAAAAGGCGCTGTTCTAGTGATGTCCTCAGAACCCAAAGGCGATATAGGGGATTGGGATAAAAAGACATTCATTGGGTTTCCCGTTAAAGGAAACAAAAAAGCAGTTGATCTACTATGCGATAAAGGTGTTGAGACTGAAGATGGTCGCCAATTGCCTTTGATGACGTTCAAAGCTGTTTATTCGACAGCTGATCGACGCCAACGCTTTATTGAGTGTGGGCGGGCTTTCATCGGTAATGAAAGTAAGTTGGTGATAACCCTAGATGCACAGCCTGTTGGCGATTTAGGTGATTGGGATCGTTCCAGTTATGTCGGAATGCTCACTGAAGCTAAGTCACTTCAAGCAGTGTCTTAAGTAACCACCTGTTAACACCCCTCAGCTAATTGGCTGAGTGGGTTGTTAGCGAACTTAGCGCAAAAATATAGGATATAAAGATAATATTGTTGAGATATATCCAGTATTAAATGATAATAGTTAACACGTAAATTACCCACAGGTTCCCTGGTGAGGGACAGCCTTTGGTGGCAAGTTGTGTACCGACAGCCTCTTTTTCCGTATTTGATTCTATCGAAAAAATGAGGGTGAGTAATTGAAGTTAATAGTGTCTCTATTTGCAGTGGGCCTGTTGTATTTGTACAGTTCGTTTTCTAACAGCAACTCCTATAACGCAACAACCGGAACCATCGTAGTTGGCTCTGGTGAAATTGGGAGTAGTCAGATACCCCATTACCCGGTCTGTGCAGACGGGCGTACCGATACGGTCGGTGAAGGTTGGGGGTGGCAAAATGGCGGTAGCTGTGTCGTCACCGAACTCTCATCAAATAGTCATACCACTAAGTCCTGGAATTCTTGCTCTGCCAATGCCCGAGTACGCGGCAAGTTCGGTGTTGAGAAAAACGGGGGGCGTTGCGTTATTACCAATGATAGTTTGGGGTTTGCTGTTGAGGTATTTACGATGGGCGATTTCAACGATGGCTCATGGGGCGGAGGAAACGTTGCATCGTTAGCAGAGAGTAATAGTGATGAAGCGACGGCGATTGATCCTGACCGTAGTGACGACATTGATGAGGCAGTTGTCGCTGGTGCAGTAGATCCAGATCCAGTGCTACCTGGCGTTGTAGAACCCGTGATAGATACCGAAACATCGATTGTTGATGTAGATACCGGATCGCCTTTACTCAGCTATGACCGTCCGACGACTTGGAGCGACAGCTATTCGGTTGATGGGCAGTGTTATTGTGATTCAACGTTCGATCACGGAATTGCTGATGTTGAAATATCGACAAACGATGGTAGTAAAACGGTACGTCGAATTTGTGCTGATGTGTCGGCTAAATACGGTCAAGGAGAAGGTCGCGGTCGTGAATATTATAACAGCGTCCAGTGTGGACACCCGCCGTTAAACGATGCTGTTGATGAGCAACTATGTTCTGGACAGCCTTTGGCGCAAGGTCAGTGGTCGGGCCCTGGTTGTGGTAATACTGGAGATACGTGGAATTTGGATGTAATTTACCCGGACAGTGTTGTGGTGGGGCCTGATGAGGTGGTTGGGGATTGGTGGAAACCGAGAGCATCGGATAATCTGACGTGGTACATGCAGTTTTCAGGTGAACTGAATACCACGATCGATGCAGATGT
This sequence comes from Herpochondria borealis, assembly GCA_032274145.1. Taxonomy (NCBI): domain Eukaryota; phylum Rhodophyta; class Florideophyceae; order Ceramiales; family Ceramiaceae; genus Herpochondria; species Herpochondria borealis. The sequence continues at coordinate 13,215 of JAVCKV010254814.1, read as the reverse complement.
CTATTTTATTGACTCGGACGTAGATCAGTCTTTAATAAACGAGTTGTTGTCACGTGATAAAAAGTTGATGTGTTATATCAGTGCTGGCAGTTGGGAGGAATGGAGAGATGATTTGAATCTAATCCCTAATTCAGTGATTGGATATGATTACGAGGGTTGGGTGGGCGAAAAGTGGCTAGACATATCGAAAACGGACTTGCTGGAACCGTTGATCAGGTCAAGAATAGAAAAGTGTCAACGTAAAGGGTTTCACGGTATCGATGCCGATAACGTTAATGCCTATGCCAATGGTACTGGATTTAATTTAACTCGAGATGATGGTATCTATTTCGTTAAGTGGTTGGCCAATTTATCGCACTCGATGGGGATGGCATTTAGTTTAAAAAATAGTGAAGATATTGTAGAACAGGTTGTGGATGATGTAGACATGCTTCAATCTGAGAGTTGTGAAGTTTGGAATAATTGTGGTCCTGGATTGGTGATGATTGATCAAAACAAGCCAGTATGGATGGTCGAATATGAGGGCGTTAATCCCAATTGGGATCGTGCTTGTCAACGGGCTTTAGGCTACGGCTATTCGGCGATATTCAGGGATGTTGCGTTAAGTGAAAACGGCGTTTTTAGAATGTGTGAAAACTAGTGCGGCAATGAATTATATATTGTGAGATAGGATGAATAATAATGGGTAACATTAATACTGGGGATGTTAAACATCAAGGGCAACGAGATAAATAGGTAAGGCTATGCATTATTCATATTACGAGAAGCGATGCGATCGCGGTGAGTTACTGAGATACTACTCAGCTCGAATTGATGAAGATTTGTTTGGATACTATATCGTTGTTAAGCAATGGGGAGCTGCTAATCAAAAATCCAAATTTGTCTGTAAGAGTTTGGAGACATTGGAATCCGCGCTGCTAGAATTGAAGCAGATCGCTCAATCTAGAAAACAGCACGGATTTGAAATAGTGGTTACTAACCCACCAGTGAATTGTATTCATCCAGAGTGATAGTAACGTTAACTGGTAGGATCTCTGAATTCTCGCGAATTTCTTTCACCAATTCCTCTGATGCACCCGTGATCTCAATTGCATCCTTACGTTTAGTGATACACACAAAAGATGAGATATCCACTCTATATCGATTTTCATAATGGGGTTGGTGTCTACGTCGCCCGGTGGGTTTATTGTTATTTAGATATTGGTCTGATTCAGCGATATCATCCCTGTCGTCCTGAACAGCAAAACCATTTGTTACGTCATGCGTTTTTCTTGTCTGGTCGTCATGAACGATGGGGCTATCAGTGTAGTAAGTTCTTTTTTTAGGAGGATTAAGATATTTTTCTATGTTGTACATATTTATCTCTGTTGATTCTGGTGGCTGATAAATATTGACGCCATGATTTAAGAAACAGAAGCATACCCCCGAGCTCGCGAGCCTTAGGGCAGGGGTTGCTTCTGGGGCTGATCATGGAATCCTCGGTAGAATATATAGCCACAGAACCAAACGAGATGACTATCAACAGATGGAAATTAATCGCCCTATGATAAATATGACGTTATTCAGATAGACCTTTTTCGATTTGCCGAACTGGTGTGACGTATGTGATGGATATCTCAGATGTTGATACAGGTGTTGATCGTGCCAGTTGCCTTTGAACTTTATGTGCAGCCGCACTAACGAGTAATTCTGCGCCGGCATATCTACCCCACGGTGCAGGGTCGACAATGACATTTGCTATTCCGTTTGCGAACGGAGTTATATAGTGAACTTCATACTCTCGGGGGATCGCCATCTTTGTTCCCAGGTTGTTGTTTTATCGATACTATATTAAATAGATTCTTTGATACAATAAAAACATCATTGATTGGTAGGCAGTAGTAGTGTTAAACCGAATACCCGCACTTTCAATTGTTTTTATTTCTTCGGCCGCGGTACTTGTTATCGAAATATTAGCAAGCCGCATGATGGCTCCATTTGTAGGAATGTCACATGAAATATTTACATCAATTATAGGAGTGATTCTAGGTGGAATAGCGCTTGGATCTTTTGTTGGTGGATACATAGCTGACCGACATAATTCTAGGTACATGATCGGATTGTTGTTTATTATTTCCGGGCTATCAACGGTGCTTTCAATTCCTATTGTCGCAACAGTGGGGGCCAAAGTAACAGCGGATACCGTGGGGATCTCTCTATTAACCCTTAGTGGTTTTTTCATTCCTGCGGTAACGCTTACGTCGATTGGTCCGATGGTCGCTAAGATGAGGTTGGCGTCACTGAAAAATACTGGAGAGGTAGTTGGCACGCTATCGGCATTCGGTACGCTTGGGGCGCTTATAGCGACTTTTAGCACGGGGTTTATCTTAATCTCCTACTTTTCAATCAATACAATAATCATTGGATTAGGAGCCATTTTAATATTAATTGGTTTCTATTACGCGACGAGAGAAAAAGCTATTGGTGCTATCCCAATCATTGGGATTGTGGCGTTTTCTATTCTTCCTATTTTTTATAATGATCCTTGTCAATACCTATCTGCATACACTTGTATCAATATAGATGAAACTGATGGTGCTAATATAAAACGGCTAATACTTGATCGTAGAGTACATAGCGCTATTAAAATAGACGATCCGGTATATCAGCATCTTCAATATACAGATGTCATAACACAAGTGGTGGATTCAATCGACAAGGAGGCCCTTAATGCGATTCACATAGGGGGTGGTGCATTCGTTGTGCCTCGCTATATATCTGAAATATCACCTGCTTCAAATAATGTCACCTATGAGATTGATCCAGTGTTGATAGATGTAAGTGAACTGGAATTCGGGTTAATCGTCGATGAGAAGAACGTTGTTGAAATTGGTGATGCCAGGGTGTCACTGGGCAGAGAAAAAGACAACACTGCGGACATCATTGTTGGCGACGCTTTCTCGTCGAGGGCGGTTCCATGGCATTTAACTACGTCAGAATTCATCTCTGACATAAATCGAGTGCTAAAAGGCGATGGCGTATACGTTATGAATATAATCGACGTTGAAGGAGGGGAGTTCATCAGCGCCGAAGTGAATACACTGTCCGAACATTTCAGTGACATTAAATTGGTTCTCCCATCGAAAGAAAATACAGGAAGAATTAATCAGATCGTTGTTGCAACGAACGTTAATTTTGAGTTCACTGTAAGTGAGGATGCCGGGTATATAACTAACCCGACCATCGACTATCCATATAGGTTAACGGACGCCTTTGCGCCTGTAGAGTTTCTAACAAACAGTAGGTTCAATATAAAGCTTTAGGGCGGGAGTTAGTCAATACCACATTAGGACTATTGTAATCTGCTCATCTGCTCATCTGCTCATCTGCTCATCTGCTCATCTGCTCTACCAGAATGCCGATGATCTTGAAGAGAAAATAGAGCTAGTTGAAATAGAAAACGCGGTGTGCCAATCCTTCAGAGCCATACAAAAAAAGTGACAAGGGATCAGTGGTGGGTTCAACTAAATAGGCACCCGCTTTATGGGACGCCGACCGGTTATTACTATCACTGGAATGGATTAGCGAATGCTTGTAGTTGGCCGATTGCCACCGGTTGCGGCCGTTCACCTGGCATCGATTCCCACGAGTTACTTCAAATAGTGATTGACCGGCAGGAAAGTGCCCAATGGAGTCATTGGATTGTGTTTATGGAACGTCCGCTTTATAGAATAGTACAATCAAAAAGGTGAACAGTTTGGTACTAAAGTGCTCACTCTTTAGGGGATATGGTACTGAGGATGGCTAGGCCTGTTGAGTCTCGCTTACTGTCTACGTTCACTGGTACTTTAATATTTGAATTAGCTAATAACTCAATTTCCGCCTCTGTACGTTCTATCAATTTCCAGTCACACATGTATTCCATTTGAATTCGAAATGGATTCCCTGATGCTATGTTGGTGAGAAATATTGTTCCATTTGAAGCCAGCTTCTTTTCTAGTTGACGAAGTAGCATACCCGCCACTCGATCGTCCAAATAATCAAAAAGACCGCCACAGAGTATTAGATGATAGAAATCATTATTTTCTTGGCCAACACCTCTAATAATATTTTTGTTTGATACTTTAAAATCGTACCCCGTTATTCTTTCACTAACTAAGTCCAATGCATCCTGATCCATATCAATAAAAGAGATCGAGCCACTGTACGCCTCAATCCCCTTCAACGCTAAATCTATGTCGATAGCGCCACCACATCCAACAGATAAAACATTATGGTTTCTAAATATTTCTAACCTTGCAAGGCGTTCCTGATACACGAGCTTGTTGCGGTGTTGTTGCGTTATGGGTAGCATTTGTGCGTAATATTCAATGCACGACGCTAAATCTATGAGGGTACAATCGTGGAGACCGTTGTGTATGTGTTCAACTGTCTCGAAATCTCCCTGATAGCCTCTAGGCCATTCTTGTATTCTTTTCACATATTTTGAGCTAGAGAATATTTCTCTCGATTTCCCTATAGCAGATTTTAGTTTATCTTTATCTTCTCCATTTTTTTCCGCAATTTCAATAATTAGGCTAAGTCTATTTATAAGATACGCAAAATGGCAGTACAGCGTATGTCCTGTTTCCTTGCTCTTTGTTAGAGATACAATTTCATTATCTATTGCCGAAATCTCATTTAAATAATTCTTTATTTGGTTCACTAATACAGCCCTATCTTTATAGATTCTGATCTACATTTGATGTCGTTATTGTTGTTTCTTACTTCCCCGTTGGAGATACAAATAGGGTTTTCGGATACTAGCAATTTTCTAATATGGATAGATATACTCAGAGTTTGCTTGTCGGCCTTCACTGGTTCGACAAATCGTGTTTTCCCACTTTCAAGAACTCTGCCCTGACCTTTGTGACCCGACCATGCTAAATGAAATCCGGTCAACTGCCAAAGAGATTCGATCAAAAAACAACCCGGCATAACAGGATCGCCCCGAAAATGATGTTTAAAGAACCATTTGGCAGGATCAATATCCATCTCAGCAATCGCATACCCTCTATCGTATTCACCACCAGAAGTTTGAATATCAATAATTCTGTCGAGCATCATTAGTGGTGAAGTGGGCAACTGAGCGTTACCAGCCCCGAACAGTGTTCCACTGGCGCATTGCTCTAGCTCGTTCTTTGAGAATGAATGCTGTGAAAGGAAGTTCTGAGGCAGAGGGTTTTCTTGTTTATCAATCGGTGTATGCCGAAATGGCAATTTTGAATCGCTAATCCGAGTCACTAGGGAATTCCTTGTCCAGTTTTATGCACGATAGCCTCACAACCTTTTTTAGTTGGTATTTTTTGGTTCAAGGCCAAGCGTGAACTTGCTAAACAACGGCCCTCGGTAACACTTTACTATGAGAGTGTTACCATCAATAACCTGATTGCTAGCTCAGGGTGGTAATTTACCCCAGATCTGCGTAGTAATAGACTACGGTGAGGCAAAATAGGTGAACACTTTAGTACTGAAGTGTTCACCTTTTCGTTGATCCTGTCAATTCGAGAACGGCATAGGTATGCGGTTCTTGTGGCTTGACCTTGCCAAGAAATGCCGTAAAGTGAACAGATGACTAGCGAATTGTTCACCTTTGCGAAAACCTACAATTACTGTGTAAAGCAGACACTCCCAGAAAGGTGGGCAACAACTGCTTTTGGCCGGATAGCGACCCATGGATCATTCATCCCGCCTATGTCGTTAATGAATAATATCACCCGGATCTAGATTTGAAAGGCTCCTTTCATCACGCGCTCTAAATCCTTCCTTAACAATAGAACGTGCTTCCTGATCACCATATTTTTCTTTTATCGCTTTCCATTCATCAGCCTCTAGTCCGGCGATGAACCCTTCTACAAATTCGTCCAATTCCATTTCAGTGTACGGAGTCTTTCTATCGTTTTCTGGATTCAACCAGTCCGGTTCGTCGCTCATATTTCTATCCAAGATAGGAGGACTGATTATGAACGATCAGCACCCCTGGAGCGCCCAGAGGTGCTGTTCCATCATATCTCAGTCTGTTCGGCAATTTCCAAGGCATCGTCTACCTCAACACCGAGATAGCGTACTGTACTTTCAAGCTTAGTATGCCCGAGCAGCAACTGCACAGCTCTTAGATTACGAGTTCGCTTGTAGATCAGCGTTGGCTTTGTTCGTCGCATAGAGTGGGTGCCGTACAGCCCGCTATCCAAACCAATATCTGTTATCCACCCATCAACAATTCGTGCGTACTGTCGTGTTGAAATGTGTGGTGACGACGCAATCCTGCTCGGAAATAAGTAGTCTGATCCGGAGGATCCGCACTGCGATATCCAGTCTGATATCGATTCTCTAGTTGCTTCTGTTATCTCAAATTGAACAGACTGATTTGTTTTCTGCTGCAGGATCATCGCTCGTGGCGAGATAACGCCAGAGTTAGAAATATCACTGACCCTGATTTTCACCAGATCACTCCCGCGTAACTTACTGTCGATTGCCAGGTTGAAAAGCGCTAGATCCCTGGAATTTTCAGCAAGCTGCAACCTTACTCTAATGGCCCAGATCTCTTTGAGTTTCAGTGGTAGCTTTTGCCCCACTAACTTGCCTTTGTTCCATGGAGCGGCAGTTTTGGTTTTTGAAGACATCTTGAACTCCGTAATGAATGGAGTTCTACTGCTGCTAGCTATGTGCCGGTTTGTGCCCATAGCTGACCGTGAAGATTTATCGACCTTGGGTTTCTACGCGCCCAAATTTTGTCTGAACTTCTGATAGCTGACATTGGCTGCAATGCTTATAGCTAGATCATTTGACCTCGGTCATGCGAAGAATCTGCGTGTGGAAACTGATATTACAGAGACTTATTAGAACCGGTCGCAATTCGCGGTCGAGTATTTTCAGTCGGTAGCGGTATAAATTCTTTTTCATCACCTGGTACAGTATCGAACTTCCCTTGAGACCATTCTTCTTTAGCAGCTTCGATGCGTTCGAGCCTTGAAGAGACAAAGTTCCACCAGATATAACGTGGGCTATCCATCGGTTCTCCACCAAACAGGATGAATTGAGCAGATTCAGACGCCTTAATAGCTATTTGTTGATTGCGCTTCAGTATCACGAGTTGACCGGCTGAGAAGCGATTACCGTCAATGGTTATTTCACCAACGAGTAGATAGATAGCACGCTCAATGTACTCAGTGGGCACAGGAAAATGCGAACCTGGAGAGAGTGTTACATCAGCATAGAGTGATGGTGAAGCTGTTTTTAGCGGAGAACTGATACCGAGTGCGCTACCTGCGATCAGTCTTGCATGTATACCTTCAACGTCAACCAAGGGCAGCTCGGATTTACCCATATGTGTAAATGCAGGTGCTCCTTCTTCTTGATCTTCAGGCAATGCCATCCATGTCTGAAGACCGAAAAGTGTTTGCCCGTTTTGCTTATGGTGCTCACTGGTTCGTTCTGAATGAACTATTCCGCTGCCGGCGCTCATCAGATTAACCTCACCCGGACGAATAGCCAGATCAGAGCCTAAACTATCCTTGTGGACAATCTCACCCTTCAATAAATAGGTCAGGGTGGCAAGGTTGATGTGTGGATGAGGTCTGACATCTATCCCTTGATTGGTTAGAAACTCTGCGGGCCCCATTTGATCAAAAAATATGAATGGGCCTACCATTTGTCGTTCTATGGTAGGCAGTGCGCGGCGTACAGACATTCCTCCAAGATCTACTGCTCTTGGCACAATGACCAGGTCAATAGCATCACAGCTGTTGCGGTCACCTAAAGTTGGATCGGGGCACGGGCTAAAACTCATTTCAATTCTCCATTTAAAAGCAGGGTTAGGCAGTTAACTATAGGCTCGACTGTACAAGAATCTCACTTAAGGATTTACGTACACGAGTACGTGTATCGCGCATGGCAATGCTCTCATCGAGCTGATCGTTTGACCCTGCATAACCAATTGCCATGGCAGTTACCGATAGAAGCGAGTCTGCGACGGGAAAGATCGAACGAATAACGTCGGGCAAAATCCCGGACATTTGATGCACAGCTAATCCTCGCGCTGTAGCCTCAATCGTTATAAACGCCGATGCAGCACCCAAATCATGCATTGCGGTGGTATTTGGCTTTCCCGTTTTTTCAAATTCTTGTGTAACTAGACCAAGGGCTAACACAGGTGCGTGTTGTGCCCAGGAGCGATTTCCTTCAACCAATGAAGCAAGGATTTTTTCCCATAGTGCGGGATCAGTGTTGCGGTTGGCTACTATATATCGCCACGGTTGATCGTTATAAGCAGACATCGCCCAACGTGCTGCTTCGAACAGACTTCTTAAATCTTCCGGATCGACAGATTTACTGCTGTCAAATGTATAGGGACTCCACCGGGCTTGAAGTAACGCATGTATTGAATGTTCAGATATATTTTTCATTGATAATTATCCGTTTGGACCGAGAATATTTTGAAGCTAACTGTCGCGTGAATACATATTAGCTATGGCATTTCAAACAACAACACCTCAGCATCGTTGCCTTCACTTAACACCAGCGTTCCCCCACCTTCAATTGCCACCCCATCACCTGTAAGCAGAGGCTCGTTATTCAAGGAAACTGTTCCCCGCGCAACCTGTAACCAAGCTTTAGGCACTGAGCCCAAATCATGCTTGACGACATCATCACTGTTAAGTTTTGCAGCATAAACATTAGCTTTCGCACGCGTCTGAATTGAACCATCACGACCATCTGACGACAGGAACAATTTCATCTGGCCTTGCTTTTCTGAGTCATCGATCGCCAGTGTCTCGTATCGCGGTTCTCCACCCAATGTCTCCGGTATCAACCACACCTGCAAAAATCGCATAGGTTCCGTTTTTGATGGGTTGAACTCACTGTGAGTCACACCGCTACCTGCACTTATGAATTGCACACCTCCTTCAGACACCGTACTTCCGTTGCCTATGGAGTCTTTGTGTTGAAGAGCGCCCTCAAGCACATAAGAGAATATTTCAGCATCACGATGCGGATGTGATGGAAAACCACCGCCACCTGAAACCGCATCATCATTGATCACCCGTAAAACACCGAATTGCATATGGTTAGGGTCATGGAAATTCCCAAAGCTGAATGTGTGTGCACTTTTAAGCCAACCGAAATCTGCTTTTCCACGATCTGCGGCTACGCGTACTGTTAATGTCTGTTGGGAGTTCATGAATTTGTCTCCGAAATGCTGCGGGTTTGTTTACTTTCCATGTAATGTACGCACAAATACTAAGAGAACAAAGACCGATATAATCATTTCTTTGTTCATCTATGGAGAACAATATGGATCGCTTTGATGATCTGGTTACGTTCACGCTGGTTGCGGAGCTAAGAAGCATTCGCAAGGCCGCCGAAGTGCTGGGTCGGGCCCCATCAGCGATCAGTCGGCGGGTCAAAGATCTTGAAGAACGATTGCAAGTGCAGTTGCTCACGCGTACTACCAGAAATATCGCATTAACCGGTGCCGGGGAACGATTTTACAATGATGCACTGAGGATTCTGGATGATCTACACGAAGCAGAAACACGCGTTTCTGCAGATGTGCTGACAGTCAGTGGAGAACTTCGTATGACGATGCCACTGAGTTTCGGCCTGGCTCATTTGGCGCCAGCGCTAAGCGATTTCATGTTGCAGCACCCAAAAGTTAGATTCGATACGGATTTCACTGACAATGCAATCAATCTAATTGAAAATCGGATTGACCTCGCTATTCGAATCGGCACTCTGAAAGACTCCACTCTAAAAGCTAGGCGACTAGCGCCAATCCATCAGGTCGTCGCTGCAGCCCCGTCTTTCTGGGAAGAGCATGGCTTACCACGTACTCCGGCGAAACTCGAAGGTTTACCGGGCTTATGCTATTCAAACCTTGCATCGCCACATATTTGGGCATGGTCGAACGCCAGAGGTAGAAGTGGAAAAGTAACTTTGGAAACGCGCTACCGTGCTAGCAACGGTGATGCCTTAGTGGATGCTGCTATTCGCGGTGTGGGAGTTGTTAGGTTACCTACCTTTATCGTTAACCAAGCCATTGATGACGGCGCTCTTCAACCCGCTTTGTTAAATATCAATTGGGGGAGATCCGAACTCTTTGCGATGTATCCGAATACCACACACTTACCTCATCGCTGCCGTGTTTTTATCGATTTTCTAATTGATCGATTTAGTGGATATCCAGTTTGGGATGAATGCTTGCGCAAACATTTAGGCACTCTTGCAAAAGCGCCTTCCTTAGACTGAAGTAACTTAGTAGTGGAGTATTTGCAATACTCCTGAACAACGTGGCCTAACAACATTTTATCGCGATAGCCATGCTGACACATTTTCAACGTTCTAGGCGAGGCTCAGTAGGTGTGAACAAAACAGCTATCATTTTAACGACCGCTCTAGCGTTCTATAGAGCTGGAATGGCGAAGACGGCATGACGTACGTCCGCTTCTGGCCGAACAGCGACCGATGGCGGCCGTTATAGCTCGATCCCCTAGCAATTACCGGTAACGGCAACTGAGCGCCCACGACGGACGAATAGCTTTCTTTCACGCATCCGTTTTAAAAGAAAGCAAGTGAAATTCCCGCAGTAGAAGAAACAGTAGAAGTCCCAACGACACTCCAACCGTAAAGAGGCCGAGCTCGTTGGGCTGGCGTTGCCTGGCTAAGCTGGAACACGAGCCGCTTCAAGTTGCTGAACGGCTTTGTCAAAGCTGTAAAACGCCGTCAATGTTTTGCCCTTGCCCTGCGCTATTGCATGCGATTTCGCAACGATCAGTGAATCTGCAAAATCCAGTGTTTTGCCACGCACGGTTATAGACTCTTCGTAGGCGCAAAGCGCAGACCAGATCACCTGCAGGTCTTCAAATAGAAAAGCACTGTCATCAATTACTGCCCGAATAATCCGGCAGATCGACTCCTTGTCATACCCATAGCGTTTACCTGACAGCGTCCAGATAGCTTCCGACAACACAACATCGGTAATCAGTGCAGGATGGTTCTTGTTTATTACCGCTTTCGCCTTCAGAAACTGTTGATGATCATCATCCAACAGGTAGCGTAGCAGCACATTGGTATCAATTGCGATCACTCAAAGTGACTCTGTCGTGACTGCTCATCACTTACGTCCTTTTTAACTTTTTTGCGCTTCAACAGACCTGCAGCGGTTCCTGCCTTGCGTTTGATGATATTAAATTGGTTACCGTGCCGAAGTATCGCTACCTCGTCACCCGGCTCGATACCCAATTCTTCACAACCCGCTACCGGTAGCGTTATTTGTCTTTTGGCACTCACTTTTGGCATTGGGGTGACCCCTTTAACAGTTGTAATAGGTCAAAATACCATATTCTTTACTTATGTCCTAGTGTAAAGATATAGATTTGCAAAACCCAAGGCATTGCGTCTAATGAATTCAGAGTTGGAATTTAGCGGTTAACGCCGCAGCCGTATTATCGAGCTGGCTATACTGGAAACTAATTCAACCTCGACCGGCGGTCATGTGCCCATTGCTGTCAATGCTTTACAGAAGACTAAATGGGTAGACGATTGATTTTTCCTACTCCGAAAGGGCAGGTAACAGAGCGTTGATCAACGTCCGGAAAGGGTGGCAATGTGCCGAGAGTATGTGAATATTTTCCAGTAAATAGTAGCGTGTCGATTAAGGAAAACACGCATGATTGGTTTTATTCAGGGCAGTGGCCGCATCAAGATACTCTCTGGCAAAGCATAACATGCGGGCAGCTTTAGCTGCCCTGCATGTAGCGCTTACAGTTTAGGACAGGTTCTCTTTAAACAATCCCAGGGTACGTTCCCAGGCAAGGTTTGCTGCTTCTTCGTTGTAGCGTTTGGTCGAATTGTTGTGGAAACCATGACCAGTATCCGGATACAAATGCCGTTCGTAAGCAACGTTATTGGCTTTCAACGCTGCTTCAAAATCAGGCCACTGGGCATTAATGCGATCATCTTTTTCTGCTGCTTGAATCATTATTGGTGCTTTGATGTTCGCTACGCTATCAGCAGGTGGTGCACTGCCATAAAATGGCACACCTGCATGAAAGTTTTCCCCCATTTTGGTGGCGAGAAAATTTACCACACCGCCACCGAAGCAGAAGCCAACAGCGCCTAACTTTCCGGTTGATAGTTCGTGTGATTTTAAAAACTCTGCACCGTTGGCCATATCAATCATGATCTTTGCGCGATCAAGGCTCTTTTGCAGTGCTCTGCCATCATCGTCATTGCCCGGGTAGCCACCTACCGGATAAAGTGCATCAGGTGCAAAGGCTAGAAAACCTTCAACAGCCAGGCGTCTTGCGACGTCTTCAATGTAGGGGTTGAGTCCGCGGTTTTCGTGAACGACCAGAACACTCGGGTATGGGCCGTCGGTACTGGGTACGGCAAGGTAGCCGCGCATCTCGCCGGAGTTGCCACCTGGGGATGGATAAGTGACATATTGTCCCTTCATGCGCTCATCAGTGAATGAAATCGTCTGCGCTTCTGCGTAACGTGGGAACAGGGCTTGCGCCATAGTCAGTCCCGAGACACCGGCGACCGAAATCGCACCGGCACGCTTGAGGAAGTCTCGTCGCGTTATGAAGCCATGGCAGTATTGATCATATAAGTCGTAAATACGATCGTCGATTTCGAGATCTTCGCTATCGACTTCATGTTTCTTTGCAGTACTGGTTACCTGATTCATTGAGTGCTCCCTTTGAGTTTTTGCACTTGGATCAAATTATCACACATCGATGACAAACAACTGTCTTTGTTTGAGTCGATGGCCCCTGCGGCAGAACAGACACAGGATACAACGGTGGCTGCTCACACACGTCGTGGCAAGAAACGCCGTGATGGCAGTGAAGTAACCGATGAGGGGCTTCGATTTGATGCCAATGTACCAGTCATAGACATTGAACATGGATGTGCTGAGCTGGATGGCCCTGATGCACAGGACTATGAAATAGTCCGTTATGAATACGTTCATAAGTTAGCGAGCCGACCAGGTAATAAAGTGGTATTGCGTCATATCTACCCGGTACTCAAGAACAAAGCGCAGGGTAATTTCCTACAGCCTGTGGCAGTAGAAGGGGTGTTGGGTCAGGCGCAGGTCGATGTCAGTGCAGTGGCTGATATACTGGTAGAGAAGTTTGTCTATCACATGCCACTGTACCGTCAGCATCAAAAGCTGCAGGATGAAGGGTTTAA